>JAZBGX010001551.1:0-11300 GCA_037414775.1 Zonitis immaculata
CGGTGGTGTAACCAGATTGTGTTCTCTCCAATCTAGAACCGTTCTAATTGATGTTTCGTTATTTTGGGGAACCATAACTCTTGTTCGTTTTGTATTAAAACCATTTGGTTTTATTGAACGATTAACGTATGATCGAAATTCGTCTTTTGTCATATCGCCGAATTGGTTGATCGCTTTTTTGTAAGTCACCAAACCTTGCTTGTATAATTTGTTGTGTTGTTCAATTTCAATCAGATTTTGTTCGAAAATAGCTAAACGTTTATTTTCTTCAGCTGGATCATCGTAACTTTTACCATGAACAGACTGTCCAGATAATATTCATAAATTAAAGTATTCATGTGAAGAAAATATGGGCATACCTTGAAAATGTCCCATTCTAGGTTGATAAATTTTGGATTAAGTAGAGCTGTAGTTGTTCCAATTATTAAAACTAAAACTAGGAACAATTCCATGATTTCAACAATTTATTTCGACTTGTATTGGAGGAATGCTGACGATATTCTGGAATATTCTGAAGGAAACTTGTGCGTTTTATATCCGAAAATTTTATCAATATTGACATTGATTTTCATCAAGAAAAAAATAAATTGGGCAATACTGTTCTATTTTATTGTTATGTAATTGAACATTTCGAGTGTTATATGTTTATCATTATTATAATATAAGGCCTTGATGGTTGGTGTTTTTCTAGCCTTCGGGTTATTTATTGCAAGGATCGAAAGGAGAAGAACGAAGTTGCCAAAGAAAAGCGCCACTTAAAAAGAAGTAGTAGAATATTTTATTGAAATTTAATAAGTAATATCGATTTATAAACCTATTTTCTTGTTTTTATTTTTTTTGACTTACAATTAGTTTAATTTATAAAATGATTATCGAACCAAAGTTGGTCCTTTTTGTCCATCTTATCAATTGAACTCGCCTTACAGTAGCTCCTGCTGATCGTGTTGTTGTTCCCCCCCACTAGATCTTATTGTTAGTATTTCTTTTGATTGTAACAAATTGCTGTATTCAATGATACTGGTGGTTTTGTTGATGTACTTTTTATTGTTGTTCGTACTGAATTTTTAATCATTGGTATTGGTGTTGTCGGTAATTGCGTCAATATATTATTGATTGTTGATGTTGTTATAGCGGCATTTGGTTTATTATTAGAAATTGTTATCAATGCAGATTCTGTTTTAGTTGTTTTCACTGTTGTTGTTGCTGTTATTTTATATGTGTTTGCTTTTGATGTTTCATTTATTATCAATTTTCTTGTTGTTTGAATAGCAGCTTTATTTTCTATTATCACTTGTTGTTGTTGTTGTTGATTGATTACTTTTCCATTTGTTCTAATATTTGATGGTATTAGGACTTTCGATACGGCTTTATTACCCAACATTGATGGACGACCACTAGTTGAAGACAACGGTTTGGACATTTTCCTATAGAAACCTAAAGAAACATCAAATTCACGAATAATTTATGATTTTCTAGAAAATTTACTTACAAACAAGATAAAATTGATAAGTTGATGATAAAAAGACCCAACACTTTTTGTCGGGTTAGAATGGGTGCTTTAACTCGACAAAAAACTAAAAGAAATTATACAGTAATTAAAACAAACAATAATTACAACAAGATTGTGCAATTAATTTATTTTAAATTTCTTTGTTCGATACAGACGGAACACACGGAGTATTTAACGAGAACAAACTAACAGGATAAAGTGTGTATCTGTACATTCTTCTAACTGAACAATAATGGGGAAATAATCAATTGGTTATTGATTGGACAAAAATTGATAAGCTATACTGTGTCTTCTAATCGAAATTTTGTCGATTAAACTGTAAAAATTCTACAGCAATCGAGAATAATTATTTGTATTCCAAAAAAATCTAATTTAACAATTGAATTAATTAATTTCAACTATTTGTTGTATAATTATTCCCATATCGTTTCCTCTAATCAATAAGGAACTACGTCCAATTGTTTGTTTCCACATTAAAAAATGACGTATGTCGATGATTTTATCATTAAAATGGAAGCAACTTCTCAAATGGTTGCACCACCAATTGTTTTTGTTGAATTTTTGGACTACTAATTTCAGGATTTATAAGGAAAAGTACCAGAAAAATCCACCAAAAAGGCGCAACTTGAAGAGAAAAAAAAGTACTTAGTAGATTTATTTTATTAAAATTGAATAATCGATGAGTTATTTATACAAAAATAATTTTTTTTTTCATTACTATAGAACTAGAGTCGGTCTTTTATACCATCTTTTGTTTATTTTTGTTGTTGTTGTTGTTTCAATGTACACGCTGTTATATTGTTGCTAAAGCTATTGTTTTATTTATTGATTTTATTACAGTTACAAGTTCTGCCTGTTGTTGTTGATTTTCCTTTATAAGCTTTTACTATTGTAGGTTTTGTTCTTGTTCGATTTACTGAATTTATTACAGCAGGTTTTGATGTTGTTGTAATAGCAGGCTTTCCTGTACAAGCTGTTATCATTGCAGATTTTGTTACAGCTGCTGTTATAGTTTGAGTTGCTAATGTTTTTGTTACTGCTATTTGATTTACTAAATTCATTACAGGTTTTGATGTTGTTATAGTAGCAGGTTTTCCTGTACAAGCTGTTATCGCTGTAGGTTTTGTTACAGTTGCTGTTATCGCTTGAGTTGCTAATGATTTTGTTGCTGTCATTTTATTTACTGAATTAATAACCATTACAGGTTTTGATGTTGTTGTAATAGCAGGCTTTCGTATACATGTTGTTACTGTAGAAGCTGTTTGTTTAGCTGTTTGTACAGTTGTTGTTATTTTATTTGTATTTCCAACTGCTATTTTATTTATTGTTTGTTTTTTCGTTACAAATTCTGATGATGTTACAGCTTTATTCATTTGTATTGTTGTTCCGTATTGTTCAAAAGAATCATTATCGATTATATCTAAATCAGAATTTTTCAATAAGTTATCGTAATTCATTTCATTTATTGTAAAATCTAATGCTGTAGCAAATAATGTTTGCGAATTGGCTGTTAGATATCTATCACTTGTATCTGGTGATGTTGCATTCCAATCGATATTATCATTTAATATTAATGGACCACTGCCAGTTATAGGAAACGGTTCAGACATTTTTTCCGTATAAAATTCTATCGAAATACCTTGGAAAAAGAAAAGAACGAACACATTTTTTATCAAAAACGTATGATTTTCTAGAAAAACTCACAAATTTTACTTACAAAGAAGATAAAGTTGATGATTAAAAAGACCAACACTTTTTGTCGGGTTAGAATGGGTGCTTTAACTCGACCAAAAAAAAACAATAATTACACTATTTCTAATAAGAATTATTGATTGTATAATTAATTCAATCATAAAAAACACATTGAGTTTTAACGAGAACCAACTAACAGGGTAAAGTGTGTACCTTCTTTTAACTAAACA
Source organism: Zonitis immaculata (assembly GCA_037414775.1). Lineage (NCBI taxonomy): Eukaryota > Metazoa > Arthropoda > Insecta > Coleoptera > Meloidae > Zonitis > Zonitis immaculata. The sequence continues at coordinate 3,433 of JAZBGX010001551.1, forward strand.
ATGATGAGGGGAATGGTCAATTGCTTTATTTGATTGGACAAAAATTGATAAGCTATACTGTGTCTTCTAATCGGAATTTTGTTGATTGAAACCAGGCCGTTTTTGACGACAAAAATTCTGAAGCAATCGAATTTTGTATTCCAAACAATCTAATTTAGTAATTGAAATATCATAATTCCAATATCTTTCTCTAGACAATACGGAAGTGTACATCAAATTTTTTAAGAGGAAAATTGTTGCTATAGAAGAATAGGAAATTACTTAAAAACTACCATAATTCCTATACTTTGTTAATGAAAACAATTAATAAGTTATTTAAATTTATTCTCCTATATTGATTGAATTGCTACAACATTAGCTGATCTTGTTGGAATTGTTTCTGATGTTCAATTTGTAAAAACTTGCGATTTCGCAATGTCTTGCTGGATTTTTTGATGTTGTGTTTATTGTTGTTATAGTTTTATTTCTTTCTTTTATTACAATCACAGTTATTGTTTGTTGTAGTTGTTGTTGTAGGTTTTGGTAAACAGCCTGTTGCCATTGCAGGATTTGTTATTGTTGGTATTGTCGCCGGTCTTTGTATGAAAGCAGGATTTGGTGTACAGGCTGGTACTACAAAACGGTTTGGTATACAAGCAGTTTCTGTTGTAGCTTTTGTATTAGGTGCTGGTGGTGTTTCTGTTGTTTTTGCTGGTTCTGGTTCACTTGCAATTATAGTTTTATCACGCAATACTGATTCATTTTTATTATTAGGATCATCTTTTACTCCCTCTTTAGGTGGTTTTACTTTTAAACTTAAATTGTCTAAAGTTTCATCTGCATTATTATCTAATGCTGTTTTATATAATGTATCAGAAAGGGCTGTTTTGAAGAAATCATCTTTTATTTTACGATTGATACGAGGCTTTTTGGACATTTTTCGTGTAAAATTCTATCGAAAACCTAAACAAAAACAGCACAAATAAACTACTTAATTACATAATTAATCGAGCAAAATAACGTGAAAATTTACAATAACAAATGAATTTAATTTGTATAAGATTTGCTCGTTACTTTGACACAAATTAAACGATCGAAAAAAGAAAAAAAAAACGTCAAGTATATACCTTATGACCAAAACAATGGTGCGAAACAGTCAATTGCTTTTGATGGGACAAAAAATTGATAAGGGGCGGTCTAACAAAAATTTTGTTGCTTCTATTGGGCCATTTTTTTTTTTTTTTAATGACAAAAATTGGAATGAAATGGTAGGTAATTATTTTTTTTAACTAACTACAATATCCGGCGTTGCCCGGGTGAACATACACATTGCCAACTTATTGGAAATGGAACCAAGACAGTTGTATTATGTGGTATAATGGTTGTATTTAGTTTAGTAAAAAAAAAAGGGGGATCGATCTAGATATTATAGAAATAGATTTAATAATCAGTCTAATATTGGAAGTCTAGCTTGTTTTGTAAGACCACAAGCTCGACCAATACTTGAAATTCTACAATAACCATTTTCACCCCATTTCGGACCCCATGAATTTTTCACTAACCAATAATCAGTACCATAACCAATTAATAGAGCATCATGATTTAATTTATTCTCATCGCATGTATCATCTTTAAAAATACCGCCAGCATAAAATCGAAAATTATCTGTTGAATGTATAGCAATAGCTATAGGTCCACGTTCGTAACAAGCTTGTTTGATATTGAGTGTAGTATCACCTAAAATTCCATGATCTACTAATTTCAATACAGATTTACCATCATAACGACATTGACCATCTGCAGTTTCATACGGATATTTGTCTTCAGTTGTAATACCATGTTCCATAATATAGTCGAAAGTGTTACTTACGAAACCACCTTTACAACCGTTATTACCATGGCTTTTCGAACAATCTATTAATTGTTGTTTACTTAATGGGACTAATTTGCCATATTTCAAAGCGTATTGACCTTCCAAAGCACCAGTCTATATTATTCAAACAATAAAACTCATTAGTTATACATTTCATTTGTTTCTAGTAAACTACAAATTTTTATCATGGCAATTTCCTTTAATCCCAAACGTTGTCACAACCAATATTCTTTTTTTTTTTTTGTTTGTTTTTATTTAATACTTACAGCACTAAAACTCCAACAACAGTTGCATAGGCCTTGATTTACAGGTGGTGTAACAACATTACGCTCTCTCCAATCCAGAACTGTTTTAATTAATGTCCCTTTATCTCGAGAAACAAAAATTCTTTTTTGTTTTATTGTTAGATCAATTCCATTTGGTATTATTGTACGATTAACAAATGATCGAAATTCGTTTTTTGTCATATCGCCAAATTGGTTCATACCTTTTCTGTAAGTTACCAAACCTTGTTTATATAATTTATTGTGTTCTTCAATTTCAATCAGATTTTGTTTGAAATTATCGAAACGCTTATTTTCTTCAATACCATCATTATAAATTTTACCATGAACAGACTATACAGATAATATTCATAAATTTAAGTATTCATGTAAAGGAAATATGGATATACCTTGAAAATTTCCCATTCTTGATGTATAAATTTTGGATTCAGTAGAGCTGTAGTTGTTCCAATTATTAAATTCAAAATTAGAAACAATTCCATGATTTCAACAATTTATTTCTACTTGTAACGAAGGAATGTAAAGAATATCTATTACGGAAAATTTTCAAGACAAGTTAGTCTTCTTATATACGAAAATTTTATCAATATTATTGTCATTGAATTTCATCGAGAAAATAAATAAATTTAGCAATAATAAAGTGATTGTTATTGTCAACTTCAAGATTACAGAATGAAAATCAATCAATCGTTACAGTTTTTCATCACAAGGACCATAGTTTGCCTTCCCAAAACAAATATCTCTATCAATTTGGTTCTAATAAACCTTGAACAATAAAAACACTCAAATAAGAATTGCTAAATTCATAGAAAAACATTGGAGAATGTCAAGAATTTTGGAAAAAACAAACTTATCTATAATAAAATAGTATTCTATTCATTATATTCATGATAACAATCAATTGTTTTATCTATAAGTTGCTGAATATTCTAGAACTAAAAGAATATTAATCAAGTACAAAATGATATTCGATCACATAAAAATCGAAAACATTTTTTTTTAAATCAAACTAATGGATAACTAGCATATGTAGCAATACCACAATGATTATTTGCATCTTTTGCAATTTTCATATAACCACCAATACCCCATTCTGTACCATAACTATTTTTAATTAACCAATATTTTTGACCATTCGTTTCAATACCATAACCAACAATTAATATAGCATGATTCATATAATCAATATTATTTCTACATTCTGATTCATAATAGATACCATTCGAATAAAATTGAAATGAATTATGATTAGCATCGATTACAGCAGCAATTGGTCCAATTGTAGCTACAGCTACTTCCAAACCTTTCTCATCACCTTCAGCAATTCTCACATAACCTTCAATAAAAAATAGAAGAAAAATAAACACAAAATCAACAATTCCAAATATCATTCACAAACTATTTATCGTGAAAAATACACAGATTTAAAGGAAAATTTATTGAGAAGAAAGCAAAACCCGATTATTCCAATTTGAACAGTAGACCGCGAATCCTGCCGGAAACCTAACAAATCAAATTATCCCAATCTAGGGATATTCAAAGAAATCACGAATATAATAAATTATTAATATACCTGTGCATATACTGCCGATGTTTTCTTCATTAAACCGGCATTGTTCATCTTTACCTTCATATTGATAAGCATATTCGTAATCAATACCAGAATTATCACGAATATATTGAAATGCTGGTTCCATTAAACCACCATTACAACCATCATTATCATCATTTTTAGAGCAATCAATTAAATTTTGTACACTCAATTCATCTAAATTGCCAGTTTTACGGAAATTCTGCCCTTCTAAGGCACCTACCTACAAAAAAAACAACAATTTTTCATTTAAAATCGAGTATAGTTGGTAATCCGAATATCCCTATATATAGATAGGGATAATTGTAGTTGTAAGATTCTCGACAGGTCCAACAGCCTACTCGGTTTTTTCAAAAAAATAATTTTCGCAGCCGACCAACGAGTTACGTATCATTAATTCAAAAGAAATTAATTTAATTATAAATTTAAAGTGTTAATGTAATTAATTCCGTTTTATAAATAATAAATTTGAAAAAAAAAACAGTGAAAGTTTTGTATAAATTGTGAAAAAAGTGAATTATTTCGATTCGAAGCGTAGGCTGTTAAAGTTGTTTCAATAACTTTAAAAAAACCAAAAATCCCATAATCTGGGGATATTCTAAATATTCATTATATTCAATAATAATTAATTTCAATTTAATTAATTAGAAACTTACAGCACTGAAAGCCCAACATGAAGCACACGATCCTTGATTTTTAACAGATGTTACAGCACCAATTCGATTCCAATCAATAAATTCCGGATAATTTATATTAGCACTTTGTATGAATGTTGATGGTGATATTGTAATAAATTCATTATTATTCTTTTTAATTGATGTTGTCCGATTAAAACCATTTAATATACGATCAAATTCATGATGTAACATATCAGCATATGGATTGATTTGTTGTACAAATGTTGTTTGTTTATCTGTATATTGTTGATTGAATTTATTGATTTTAGCACGATTTTCTATAAAGACTTCACGACGGAATAGTTCCTCTTCCACATTTTTATAAGTTTTATTGTACCTAAACTAATAAATAAATATTCAATTTAGGAAAGAAAAAAAAGAAGAAAATCGTGACCGACATTGATGCAAGTATCACGATATTATATGGTAATTAATTAAATTAAATCTATACCTTGAAATTTGTCCATTCATCTTCGAGTTGTTGTTCTAATATTTCAGAAAACGATAATTGATTAGCAACAACAACAATAACAACATAGTAATTAATAATTGATAATATAACTAAATTCATTATTATTTAATTAAGGATAATATAAATTCGGTGATACGCGTCTAAATGGAATTAATACTTTCTTCTTCTATAAGTAGCAAATATTTATATATATCCAAAATTTTTTTTATTGAATTTCCTTTTACTTTTCTCTGATCTTCGATCGATTATTGAACGATTCATCATCTCTCTTGTAACTTATTCGATATTTTAATGGTGACGAAATATATTTCGTTTTTTCGGTCAAGTATTTTTACATAACAACACAGACTGTCTAGAAATTTTGTATGAAAAACGTGAAGATTTTAGCTTCAGGCTAAATTATGATTTCAATTTGCCATCCCATAAATAATTCGTCAATTAAATATTTATTCTATTATTAAATGATCTTTTCGTGTCAATCGATTAATAGTGAATGTTCTTCAATTATTCAATAGTATTTATTATACAGGCTGTCTCAAATTGAGCGTCCATAAAAAAACAATTTACGTTAAAATAATGTTTAATTTTATTAGAATTCTTCATAAATATATTGAACGTTTAAAGTTAATTAAAACAAATTAACTATAATTAATTAATTATAATTATGCATATAGTAATTAATGAAATTATAGTTGTTTTTTTTTTTTTTAGTTTTTGGATTATAACTGCAATCAAATTATTTTTATAAGATACTACTACTGAAATGGAAGATAAAAAATCTATCCAATCCAATTACATAATTAATTAATTAAGAATAAATGTCTATAAATAAATATTGATTGTTCTTATACAATTCTTGTAATCTTTGAATAAATGTCGAAGATTAAAAATTATTAAAATTAAATTGTTATTCAAGAAATAATTATTTTAAATAATATAGGCACGATTTTTTCAAGAATGAAACTTATAATAAACAATGAAATTATGTTGGTGTTTGTACACGTCTTTGAGGTGTAGCTTCATGTTGCCGACGTAATCGTTTACGTAACTCACCTGGAAATTTCTCATAACATTTTTTACAAACTGGTTTCAAATCGCATTCATAAAATTTCGTTTTTTGATTCATTTTCTGATCGCATACAGAACAAGCGAAATGATGTACACACCAAGCTTTATTCAATGCTGTAAATACTGTAAAAACAAAAAAAAATATAAATATATTTCGAATTATTAATACTAATAATAATTAATTACCATCTCCTGCAATCACTTGATTACATACAAAACATAAATTACCAAATAATTGATGGTAATGCGTTTCACAATACGCTAAACCTTTCTTTTCATAATGGCGATGACCAAAGAACGGTTTTTCGCATTTAGCACAAACAAAATGCTAACAAAAAAAATTAATTTTAATAAAAATTTGATTATATTTATATATTTTTTATTATTTACTTCAACATGCCAATGTTTTCCAAGTGCTGTAACAACACGTTCTTCAATAGGCCGACGACATGCTCCACAAATAGGTATGCCCATTTTATCATGACAACGTAAACAATACAATTCATTCATATCATTAGCAGCATAACCAGGACGACTACGTACTTCTCTTGCACTACTATCCAATTCTGTACCGCAATTAGTACAATTGAAATGATAAGGATGATAGACTTCACCACGGAATTTCAATGGTTGATCATCAATTAAAGCACTATAAAATTTATAGAAATTAGTAATAATTTTTTTTTTAAATTGTTTTAGTATAATTACTGGCATTTATGGCAGACATATTTTCCAGTTCCTATAGCTTTAACTTTAGCATTACATTCATGACATAATGCACGATTAGCATTTTTAATAAAACCAGTATCGGCCAATTCTAAATTACATAATTCACAACGGAAACATTCCGGATGCCAACTATTATTCATTGCTTTTATAACACGTCCAATTATAAAACTACCACATTTACCACAACATGGTGCGAATAATACTTGAAAATCACGTTCACAATATTTACGATCATCATATTCATAAAATATACCATCGTCAAATTCTTGAAAACATTGTGCACAACTATACAAAAAAAAATTAATTAGATTTGATTTGATAAAATTAATAAATAATTTATTTATTTACACGAAACATTGTTGATGCCATAATTGGCCAGTTGAATTGACGATTTTTTCATTTTTTTCAAAACCATCACCACAACGGGCACATACCATATTGTCCAAAGACATCGTACTGGTAATACTGGAAATGAATATATATATTTTTTTTATTATTAAACTGATAGAAAAACAACAATTTTCTATAAATAATAAATAAATTTACATCGACGGTTTTTGTTGTGATTGTTGTGATAATTCGACAACATCATTATTATTATTATTATTATCATCGTCATCATCATCGAAATTATCAAAACTTTTATAACTATCAATTAATAAATCGTCTTTTGATTCAGCACGACGTTGAAATAATGAACTTTTAAATACAGGACCTAGAATTGGTATTTTCGGTGATATATCTTTATTTAAAGACATTTTGTATAATAATCACTTTACAATATTAAAAAACACAATTAGTTACTCGACACAATTTTTTATCATATAGGATAAAAATTCTATCATTATCTGTTATCTATATATAATAATAATAATAATAATAATAATAAAGCAAATATAGATATTTCGAAGCAAATCTAAAAGCATATTAGTTTGTTGTTATCAATATTCAAACTGTGAACATCCACGTTATTATTTTTTTTGTATTTGTATTCTTGTGTGGAATGGAAAAAGGTTAATTACTTATAATTTCATGCTTACCCAGGCATAGGAGTTGGTGACATTTTTAAATATTCTTCTTTTTTTTTAATATAGAATCAAATGAAAGGATCTAATAAACAGCAAGGTAACTGAAACAATCAATAAATAAATAAATACTACTTATTTACAATAACTATTTTATATTTACATCAATA
>JAZBGX010001552.1:0-11087 GCA_037414775.1 Zonitis immaculata
CTGTGACTCGTAACTCAATAAATATACTAGTGGTAGGATGTGTTGATACTTGACACTCGTATAAGCCAGCATCTGTAAGTTTCACTTGTCTTATAACTAATCCCCAATTTTGTAAATGTCTTGCATGTTCAACAAGAAATCGTTCATCGCCAATATATCGACTAACACCGATTGTCAATATTGTTGGTGGGGAATTATCTTTTTTCAACCATGATACCTGGGAACAAAATCGAACAACAAACAACACCCACATGAAAATCAAAATAATCTAATAATTTAAAAGTATAAATAATTGAAAATGGCAAGTCCGTAAACTGTCGAATAAATCAATCCTGAAAATTCGTCCGCCTTGTTACGCTCATCAAAATTAAAAAAAAAAAATCTACTAAAATTAGATACAAAACAAATTTTTCATTAAAATAGAAATCAATAATACCAACAACAACAAAACAAAGACACTGTTGGTGATTATTGTAAAGAAATTAAAATATTCAAATTTTACCCATAAGGTAATAAAGCAATTAATCAAAAATCTGATATCACGATACCATTTTTTTCGATTGAGTGTTGTAAATTTTTTTCAAGCAGAACAAAAAATATTATCCCTTTGGCAATTTTGAAAATAAATACCGATTAATAAACTTTAGTCTCCATTATTTTTTAATTTTATTAAAGTTTGATATTTTTCCAATTTCCAGTTTCAAACACAATTATTTATAATTAAAAGAAATTACTTAACTAATAATTTTGCGTGTTAGCTCTATAGAATTATAGAATGTTCTCTGTTCCACTGGTATAAGATTGCTATACTCTATCCTATGACTGGATAAAAATCTATAGTTTTTCGTTTAAGTGCGTTAACATTATGTTATCTCCATTCAGATTTATAAAGGATAGGTGGTGGATTAGTTGTGTAAAACTTCCATCCCGTATGGCGCCTTTGAAAATCTACATTTCGTTTGAATTAATACGTGTCTTACAATTAGTTAAGCTTTTATAATCAAAAGATGTAGGTTGAGATTTAGGAAACGAAATATATAGCTTTATATTATATTATTAAGTTTCGAGGGAATTATCACTTGAATTTGGGCCATCTAAAATAAGACATTTTGTATCCTTGAAAGTTCAAGTGCTAACTATAAAAGCATAAATATAGAGTCTTTAAATTTACGAAAATCATTATCTTTGTGTAATTTTAGTTTTAGAAAATCTACCAAATAAGATTGTTCTTTGAAGTTTAACGAAACACAAACATCGATTATACAATATTATAGGATAACAAACTCGGCAACAATTCAACAAAGTCTGTTAATGAACTTGTCTTGATGATCGTATTTACAACATAAGCCGCCAATATAATATCGAAAACAATTAGATTCCAAAATACAGTTACCAACTGAATATTATTTATAATGAATGAACGCTGTTTTTCTATATTGTAGGTACTGACTTATCTGCGGAATCGTGAACGATAGAAAGTCGATTAGAATAGGGATCAAGTTGCATGTTTAAACGAATAATAGGATTATTAATATAAATCCATGGATATATGTTACCGTTTACGAATTATACAGGATGGAGCAAAAATTACTACTTTATAATTGAATTGGATTCAAACTTCCAACAAAGCCACATCATACTCTTTTGATTTTCCTCGTATAATTTGTGAACGATAACTGATTTTAATATAATGGATTATAGCCTCAATTATACTGTTCGTCATTTGAATATACAATTTTTGTTTGTTTAATTCAACCGACTTTCTATCTTTTACGGTTTCTAAACCACCACCACCCTCCCCCCCAAAAAAAATACAGAAAGCTTTCGAATATGCCTACTCAATAATGTAAATAATTTAAACTGGAATAATTTTGATAAGTTGAAACTTACCACACCATTGTTGACTTTGCGTACAATGCAAGGTAATTTCGCTGTACCACCAATTTGTGCTACAACATTTGTTGAATTATCTGTAGCAAACAGTGAACTCTTTCCATCGGAAATCTTTTGTGTTTTCACAGCATTATCTCGATGTTTATCCATATCGTATGCCCTTTTAGAACGATTTGCTTCATTCAAATCATCTACAAAAAAAAATAAAAATAAACAAACAATAAAATTATATTTGAACGATTATATAGAACATTCCAAAATAATTTTCCATCGAGTATTTAATACGAAAATATTTCGAAACCGTTAAGTATAATAGGATTCAGGGAATAATCCACTGATCAAACCGTTTATTCGAATAGTTATTGGAATATTCTGTTAGATCCGATTGTTGGGAGTTTTCGATTTAAACAAAACGCAAATGGTTATAGTTAGTATATACTTTGATCATTTCAATATTTGCTATATTTTCTGTCATTTTATCATTCATTCGCACAGTGTTTGTATAATTTTTTCTTGTTTTGTTATGTTGATGTTACATTTAGGTATTTCAGGGCTACTGAACGTGAAATTTTAGAGAGGGTTCGTTATATGTATCTATATATTTGTTTTTGTGTGTGTTTATTTATGGTATATATACATATATATGGTGAATTTGGGGCGACATAGGGTCGAGGAAAATTGGCAAGAAGTCATGGATTTTTAGTTAAAGGGGGCTTTAAACATAAACGAAAGAAAGTCATTTAGAAGAGCAGTATATAAGACATGTGCCAGATATAGAGACGTTTTGATAAATTTTGTACGTTCAAATGGGGTTGTTTTTTTGAGTTTTCAATATTTATTCCACTATATACAAACTTATTGTTCGACGAATTTCTATAATTTTATTGAATAACTAATTTAACAGTCTGTATGAATTACAACATTATTACTTTTCTAAATTGATTGTGTCTATATATAGGGCCCCGTTTCGTGAGCTGGGATGCCGCCCGGGTACAAAACTGTCTCGCAGCGCCTTTCGTTAATCATATGATAACTTATCTTTGATGAGTATTGAAGTATGCGTTGATTTTTTATTATTTTAAGTAGGTATCTATAAATTATAATGATTCATTGGCGCTTGTACCGTCTCTAAAATGTACTGTCCGAGTGTGCACAGTGCACCCGTTGCACTCCGGTACGGAACGGGTCTCATTGTGTTTAATTGATTTTGCTTGTATATAATTGAAATTATATTTGAGGCTTCGCATCTGCAATATATTTAGGGTAATATGAAGTAAATATTCATACGTCAACATTCGTTAATGTTGAATATATAGTCTTATATATCTATATATCTGTTATATACATTCTACATATATATATGTAATATGTACATAACTAAGTAGTTGTAACTTGACTAAAGACAATAATACTTCGATTGTTGAAATATGCATGGCGTGCTCGATTTCTGATGATATATTCAAACCAAAAACCTCTTGAATTATTTCCATATATTATAATGTGGCAATGATGTAAAATTGTCAAAATGCGATTAATACATATTGTAGTCTATCAATAATTGAAGAGATGTTGAAGTTTGTTTGTCGATTTTTGATTATCAAGAATAGAGACTCGTTCATTAGAGTTGTAATATTTTTCACTTTAAAATAGAATTTTACAATTGATTTCAATGAAATAATTGAACAATTATCGCGTTAATTATACGTAGTTTAATTTTTTATTAGGTCACTCTATTTATAATTTCGTGAACAATTAAGCTATACCATGGAAAAATAGCAAACTCATGAATGGAAAATCAATTTTAAGAAAATCGCATTATTATTACAGATAATCGAAGATTGTTTGATTAATTGTAGAAACATTGAGAAAATTCTAGAGTTATTTCTACAAATTTCATCAAATCTTCATATCAGATTTTCTAAAGGAAATTTCAAATGTTATTCCAGGAATTTACCATCACACTTGATATTTTCCGAATATTTTGATTAATACATTGATTATTCAATTTATTGATGCAGTTATAAGAAATTGGATTTTCAAAGATGAATTTGAAATTATCAATTTTGGGAAAAGAATAAATTGAATAATTCCTGAAACCCGAAATATACCAATCGAGATTTGTAATAAAATGTGATCGAATAATGTTGCAATGTGAAAATATTAGCCGTTTCCTTTTAGTTATCATTTCCAACAATAATAATTCAACAAAACATTGAATAAATATTATAAAATTCTATACAAATTTTTCCTATTTTTATAAGTTGAGATTTTTCATTATAAGTATTTTATTAATTAATTTACTGAAATAATAAATAATTTGTAAGTTTACCCTATATATTTATAATTCCGTAAATGAACAATTGAACTATAAAGATAACGAATCATGAATAAATTAATTGAGAACGGTTTGAACAATTTTTGGATTAAAAGTCTACAATTTCGATTAATTCCTTCCATTTAATTAGATATTTGAACAAAGCAATTAAGCCCTCCACTTTTAAATTACGAAATCAAAATTTCATATCAACATAATTGTTTGTGGAACCAGCAATTTTAATAATATTATAATAAATAATAATTTACAACCACCCAAATTTGGAGAATAAGAAATTATAGAGATAAGTTTCCTTATAGTTATAATGCAATTGTCTTTACAATAAATTAAAAACAATTCTATATCGATCGATTCTTGAAAAATAACATTCTTCATAATTCATCATCTTTGAAAATTCTATCAAAAATAAATTCGATACTATGTACCTGTTTGTAAATCATTTCCAACCAATTTTTGATGTTAAATTTTGATTAGTGTTGTTTTTTTTCTCTCTCTTTCTCCCAACTAATTCTACCCCATGTTTTTCATAAATCAGATTGCCCGAAACCGAAATGATTTATGTTATGATTACTAGTGTAGAGTTTAATCGCCTAGTATAACACCAGTTTTTTCCCAACCCTTCCATTATTATTATTATTATTATTATTATTATTATTATTATTTTAAATAATCAACAATCTATATTATTCGTGGATTATTTTCGTTAAAATTCTGAATCTATAAATTATATATTGGAGCCATTATTTCTACATAATGTTGTACATCTAGTTAATAGAATTTCTGGCTAAAGTGGTAGAAATCCTAATCCAAATTATACTACTTAATTGTTTATTTAATAATTCTATGTAGTAAGTTGCAAACTTTCTCAAGATTATTTATTAGAGTACAAAGTTAAGAATTGAATTCCGATTCTAAAAGTTTCCATATCACATTCATCCCAAAACTTAACTGATTGGAACTACTTGAGGAATCTGTGTGTGGTATGTCACTTTAATGCTCCAATATTAGATACTAAATGGAAGATTTCCATTTTTTTTTAATTCAATGTTTTAAAAGAATTTGTTTTTAAAATCACGATTTTCCACTAGAATTCTCGAAACATCACGATTTTTTTCCATTACTTCTAAGAAAATCAAAATTAAACTTGGATATGGCTTGGAAAATTGCCTACTATTAGAATTTTCAATGAAAATCGGAAAATGCTTTATTTGGCGATTATCTTTCCCCATATTCCTGAATAATCCTGAAAAAAAAACAAGATTTAGAGTTTCCCAATTTAACAAACATTAAACAACTGTAATCCTCTTTGTTTATCCCCAATCATTTATTGAATCATTATAGTTAACATTTTATGGAATTTATTTGGAGAAAAAAGCATTCTCTTTGGCGAAACAACAGAAATTTATGTTAGCAAATCGGAAAATTATATAGATCCTGAAAAAATACGTTAACATAAAATTTTATGCAGACACCTGGTTAACGTAAAGCTCTAAATATTGCTGTTGGTTACTTTTCGGTCAGGTCACATTATCGCCGATGTGAGACGTGGATTGTTGTCTTTCGCGATACTCGTCTTCTGCGGATATTTTTCCCAGCTTGAGCTCCTTGTGAAGGAACACACAGCTGCCACCAATATTTTCAGCAAGTATGTATTTTTTTCAGGTAGAATTATTTTTTGTTTCTCCCCATTTTTGTATTAACTACCTGACTGGTTATATTCAAATGAAAATATATGACAGTGTATTTATACGATTTTTTTTTTAAATCTCAAGTTTGCTTCCTCATTTGTCCTTAGATTTGTTGTGACCACTGAAAATATCCGACTATCATTACTTTTGGATCAACTCTCGTAAAATCGTATAGCAATAATTCAGGAATAAAATTGCAGTTATTAGAGAAGAATATAAAAATTTTATTTAGAGATTTCAAACTATGAATGATCAACATTACTATAAAATTGAAACTATATTCCAAATTTTATTAATTCAATTCTATACAGCAATTGGGGCAACGAAAAAATTGGTTTCATAAATTCAAAGAATCTGGGAAATTATATACTATTATTATTATTTTGTACTTCTCTCTCTTGGGTATTGTAGAAAAAGTTGGGGAAACTTATCTGTTCAATTTGAGAAACGTTAATCTGTCATAATCCGCTTTTTTAATTGCTTGGCGGTTATTCTTTCTTAATGAGAGATTCTTTTATATTACGAAAAAAATAAGTAAGTAGAGAATAAATATGATTTGTTGGAAATAAGAATTCCATAAAATATGACTGCGGATAAAAATAAATTCAACTAGAAACAAAATGTAATTTTTTTCTATAAGTTATAAAAATGAGAAATATCTACTTACTGAAAGCATTGAACAAAAAAAAAAAAAATATAGCAGTCACATTCCATAATAATAAAGCATGAACGTTCCCATTAGAAAAAAGCTCTAGGAAAATTATGAAAAACAAAAATTCCATGTTTTTTTTTATGATCATTATACCAGGTGACAATGAAAACAGGCTACAAACCGTAATTATATCTTCATTTTTCAAAGAGATATTGATTTTGTTATTATTTTAAATTTCGCATCAGATATCCAAATTTTGAGGAATTTTCTTTGGAAAATGAAGAAATTATAGCTTGTAGCCTGTTTTCATTGTCACTAGGTATACTTTTAAATAATAATATTGCATAGAATTATCTCTATAAATATTGAGTTATATTCAAAGTTAGCTCTAATCGTATGATGGATAAATTAACCAGTAAATAAAACACCTACCTATAAGATTTAATATTGAATAATAATAAACATATGGATTTGTTGTTTGATTTGGAACAATATAGAAGCAATCTATAGGACAATCATTGAATATTATATTTGGGTAACAGCAATCATAGAAATCCATTATTCCAAATTGTAAACAATAACATAAAATAACGACAATTAACTCTATAATATCTAATGAGATTTAAAGTCATTAGTTTGAAATATAGACGATTTAAAAAATAATAATAATAATAAATAGATCAACTCGAATTATTTGTTCTGTTGTAAAATTTATTCTATTGATAAAACAATGATTTTCTTTATTCAAATAATACGTTTGCCAAAGTCAATATAATAATTCATTGTTATTTTATTAAAGTTAGACAGACAATTTCAACATTAATTTATTTTATTATGAATAAAATAACATTGATTTCGAGCATATATATATCTATAAAGTACGGTTAATATTATTAATGTTATATAGTTGAAAAAAATTATTAGGTACTATCTCTATATTACATATTACTCAATTCATACCTATATTGATCGTAAATTTGGTTGATTTATCCACTTTCAAGTGTTGATCATAATAAATATTTATCAGTATTTCGACAAATTATTGATTTATTTCTATCGAATTATTCGAAATATGAAAATAGAGGGTTGTTTTTTTTCTTATTATTATTATTATTCGTGTTGAAATTATATAGAATTAGAATCATTTAAATATACGAAAATAGGAATGATTCTTCCGAAACCTAGTAATTTTAATCTTAAATATTAAATATTCAGTTGCAGGTATAGGGATTTATCAATGCTCTATTATTTGTGTTTCATTTAATTTTTTTCTATAATGAGGTACCTGTGAGATTTGTGATAAAACAATACAATCTAGGTATTTTAATTTTTATATATTTGTCGCACTGAACTAAGGGTGGCGAGCAACCGCGTGCATATTCCCACCGTATATAGCTATGCCCTTTCTGCAAAGTGTGCATTAATATGCGAGCAAGACTGAACATTGAGAAAGCTAAGCTTAATATGGCAAAAAATATTCAGACCTCTCACAGACTTTCCTGGTCTGTAACTCTGGCCCTATAGTCGAGGAAATGAAAAAACTCACTTAATAATTCCAAGTGTGATATCTGAAGAAAATGTTGGCGTTAAAACGGTTTCCCTATCAATTATTTAATATTATTTATGACATTAATTCAATTTCCCATAATTATGCGTTTTTTACTTTATAAGAGTTTCCACATTCCGCGAAAAGTAAGAGAAACCGTTTTTACGCCAAAATGTTCTCTAGATGTCCACTAGAACCAGAATTACAGCTATAGACGACGAAATCCTGTAGGTATATGTAAATATTTTATATTTTACTCTCTATAAGATTGATATTCTATTTATTTATTTGATTTTTATTTCTTATACTTCCTACACATTTATAAATCTACTATCGTCCACTTGAAATTGAACAAGTTTGAAAAATTGCAAAGGTTCAACAGACATATCTTCGATAAAATATTTTCATCGAAACGTTATAAAAGTTTTTAAGACCAGCTATTAAATAACTTTCAAATAGTCAATTTCCCATAAGTTTTCCTTAAAGTTCACTTACACGTTTAACGATTTAATTCTATACCTATACAGTAAAAAAAAAAATCATTACATAGATTTCTATTATATTATCATATAATTTTATTCTCTGATTTTGGAAATGTAAATAGGTTTTTTCGATCAACAAAGAGCCTACCTGCTGTGAAAATTTCTTGTAAATGAAATTCAACATATACAACACTTGACCTTATTTTTGAATAAAATTATTATAATTCTATGACTTGTAAAAAATAATTTTTGGGGCATACATTAAAATAAGAATAATTTAGAATAGTTGATTCTTAAAAATTGAAATGTGCCATTTGTGATCGAGTGGCAATGTAAGAATATTTTCTATTTCCACTTATCATTCCCAGTAATCCAACAAAACATTTTAAATATATTGTAGTCAGAGAGTTTACAGGAAAATTGAAAATAAAGCGAGATTATAACCGACTTGGTGGAAACATCGTGGAGGATCGTGTCTCTCCATATAAGTTTGTGGTTGACGGGCGAAAATCATTCAATAAGAGATAAAGTTTGAGTATCTGAGAATAGAAATGTCCGGCTATCAGGTGACATCGAAGCAGAGATTCGGGACCAAACTAACAGAACAGCTAGGATCTCTGTCCGACAACAATTAGGCCAATAATGAAACAAACAACAAAAACCCAGCAAATGATGGAAACTACGGAAATGGTAAATACTATGGATTCCTGTAGAAGCTCTAATGAACCGAGAGCGAACCATGAACATCAGAGAAGTGTGTCAAATGGACAACTTAAATAACTGGATATTGAAAAGAATAGTTTAGATGGCACTTGAGAAATCACACTTAGGTCGCAGAAATCTAGAGCGAACTTGGGAAGATAGAGCGACAATGTCCAAATAGTTAGAGAGGACGAAGGAAAGAAGCATTTTATGCCTCAACTTGAGAAGAATAAAGAAGAAGAACATGTAGCAACATTGAATTTTTTTCTTTCACATGTTTAGTGAAAAATCGATAGTTTTATCGTGACTATATAGTGTAGTAATTTTATTTTGTACCAACCTGCTGTGACAATTGGTGAGACGATATCAATAATAACAGCACTTAAGATGATGCACGTGCACAAATTCACACCGTTTATTATCACTTTCATTATTAAAATATTCAAATATAAATATAGTTCAATAGTATAATTTATTATTAATTAACCCAACTATATATTGTTATTGTCTTATTCAAAAATTAATGATTGTTTCTCCATTTCTATATCAAATTTTGTTATAGCTTATCAAATTGATAATATAGTGGTGGTTTGTAATAATAATCCATCTGCCATAATATTATTACTATCATATGATAATGGGATGGCTTTGTTTAGAATGAATCACACATTTCATGTGAATTGTATACATTAATTGTTCCATGATCCAATGAAATCAACCACAAATCGGAAGATATTTTGTAATATTGGTAATGATGTTGGTTATGATTCCAAATTATTCTTGATTTATATCGACATTCTTCTTAGATTATGATGCAATCTGTGAATTAATTCAAAAAGAAGTTTTAAATATACAGGAATTATAATAATCATAAAATATTGCATTTTCCCAACAATAACAATTTTATTATTGATTTATCCATCTCTAAGCTAATATTAATTGTAAGAGATATAAATTGGAATGAGATAGAGCGTTTTGTTTTTATCATGTAACCATTTGTTTGGAAAATATTTTATAAGATAAATGTACAAATATTAAACAAGATTTAATAAAAAGAAAATATGTTCAAAGCAAAAGCCTAAGGCAGATTCACAAAAAAAATACGCTCTATGGGTCAGTTCCTTATTTATTTATTTAACTGTAAGAGTATTGTTTTTTTTTTCTTCTAGACAAACTGAAATGTGCTTTTGTGCTTCGAGAAAATTGAATTTAAAACATAGAATATTTGATTTGATCTTTCCTTTGCGTCCATCTCATTGCTTAGAATAATTGAGATGTAATCAATTTTAATTATGCAATAATTTTCCCAAATTTGGTGTTGGAAATATTTTTATAGGCAAGAGAATTTCTCGAAAATTAAGTGCAAAAATAGCCAATTTTGGCTCAAGCAAGTGTTATCTAATTCTGTAAAACTTGACCACCTATGATATTTTACCTATAGTAATACAGGATGTCCCACAATTAGGAGACAAATGTACGTACATGTACGTGAAATAATGGAAATTGATCTTTTGAAACTATTCCTTGGACGTACGATATTTTTATTTTTGTTTTTATATTTGTGATGCGCTGCCCACCAATAACTGTATAAGCTGGACTGTGGCAACTTTTCTGTTATATTAAGCGATT
This sequence comes from Zonitis immaculata, assembly GCA_037414775.1. Taxonomy (NCBI): domain Eukaryota; kingdom Metazoa; phylum Arthropoda; class Insecta; order Coleoptera; family Meloidae; genus Zonitis; species Zonitis immaculata. The sequence goes on from JAZBGX010001552.1 coordinate 10,928, forward strand.
CGATGTGTTGTATATTAATTTATTCATCAGTTAACAAATAAATATAGAATTCAATAACATGACAATTGCGCTGTATAGAGGATTTGTTATATGCGGTGCTGTTCATGTGAAACGTGATTTAGATCTGACATCGACGATTTCACAATCTGTTAATTATTGA
>JAZBGX010001553.1:0-17723 GCA_037414775.1 Zonitis immaculata
CTAACGTAGAACGAGTCAATCTGGTAAGCATTTAATCCGGTGGAATTTTCAATACAATAATAAATTTAGAGGGAAATTTTTAATTTTTATAGAAGAAAAACTTATTATAATAAAAAATATATGTTACAAAAAAAAATTTTTTTCTTACAGTTTAAAAATCTGCTAAAATTATATCATAATAATGGTAAAGTGAGCCTTTCATTATTTAAATTTAAAATCATCGGGAGTGAATTGAATTGTTTCTCAATGTGAAATGTGAGAATTTAATTGTTCTTCGAATTTCAATAATCAATATGAACACTTTTTCTATGAAAAAAATTCAACAAAATTCAACAAAAATAGTTCAGCTGACTCAATTTTTGTGCAATGAAAAAATTATTAAGTATTATTTCATAAATTTTATTGGTGAACAATTTAGAAAATTTTTTGAGAATTTAACTGGAAATTTGTTCCTAAAATTTATTATTTTATTGAAAATTTTATCTATTGGACTAAGCGCTTAGCAGTCAGATTGAACCCGTTCTATGGTAGTAGGGAGAACTCACACCGCTGGTGTGTCTCTAGTCTCTGCCTCCGCCTAGCTGATCTCGATTGATTCTTGCTTCGCCTACGCATTTTTTTATAGGCTGCTTTATAAAATTAATAACTAATTAACGGTGGGTCATAAGTATGCAATAATATTTCAGAACTTTTTGTCTCAGAATTTTGTCCCCTAGCCGCCATTTTATTTAAGTCCACGACTTTCAACTCACCTGTATATGTATAATAAAGCTATACACATATGCAGTGATTATAGAGGATGGTACACAGAGCAAGAGTAGATTTCTCATATCAAAATAATAAGATTCAGCTAAAATACAGGTTGTAAATTTTTTTTCTTGATTTTTCCACATAACTCCTGAACGCATTATAATACAGGCTCGAAAGTTAGTATGGGAATGTTTCGTGAGTCAAAAAACTCAAATTTATCATCACATTACGAGTACATAGTAGAGGGCTCACCTACGTCACTTTGTATGACTCTAAATCATCATAATTTTTTTGTGTCTGACCGTATATTTATTTTTTATAAGTAATCTCATTTCATCACATGTTTTACGTAAAAATTAATGTTCACTTTCTGATTTTCGATACATGCTACCGTTTCCAAAATATTCGCATTCAAAGTTTGCAGTTCCCTCAATGGAGACCACCTCGAACATTTGTTATCGGAGACAAATCATTTTTCTAATTAATTGTTATTGTGCTTCAACTCAAGAAATTGATTTCAAATACTATTATCGCGAAAACTATCATTATTTTTTTGCACTTAAACTTTATTTAAGAAAATTACTCAATTATTATTTTTATAAATTTGACTTCAATTTTGAAGTAATAACTTTAATACAAAAACTAATAAACTAATACTAATAACTAATAATCAATGCTGCCCCATTATTAATGATTATTGATACCGTCTTATTATTAGTATTATTATTATTACTTGTTTTGAAGAGCTAAAATAAATAATAAATCAATATTCTTTATGAATTGCTTATCACAACAAGACCATTGTAATATAACTTACGTATGTACTTACATAGTTTAAAAGGAAGGAGCTGAAGACTTTGAATGCAAATATCTTAGAAACGGTAGCACATATCAGCATTTAACAAGTGAACCTTTTTTACGTAAAAAATATCTATTTAAAATAAATATACAGTAAGGCACTAAAAAGTTCTGATGACTTAGAGTCACACAAAGTGGCATAGGTGGCGCCCTTTACTAGATACTGGTAATGTATTAATGAATTTGAGTTGCTTGATTCAAAAGACCCATGCACACCAAATTTTGTGCCTGTATTATAATGCGCTCAGTAGTTATGCGGAAAAATCAATAAAAAAAATTAACTTTGATACTCTGTATGTCAGTTAGTATCAAGTTTTGGTATAAAGACCGTTTCCTAAGCTGGTGCCGCGCCGCAAAAATTGAAATTTTGTAAAAATGTCGAACATGTTCTATTTTTTAGTATGATTTTGCATAATTTTGAGCTGATTTTTATACTTACGTGTCATACACATTTTTTTATTTTGTTCAAAATTTTTGAAAAAATGGCCGCTCACCGATTTTCTAACTCAATTTAGCCAAGTGTAAAACGGTCCTAAGATGAATTCAGCTAAATCTTATTATTTTGATACGAGAAATTCACTCTTGCTCCGTGTATCATTACTTCATTACTTATGGTCCATTCTGTATATCCGGTCGCTTACAAAGCTCCAACTCGGTTATTTAGCATCTGTAATGAATAATATGAGGTGAGCATGCAAATCTCAATAAGCAGGGCCGCTATATTAATGGAAAACAGTATATTCACAGATGCAATGCGAAAAAATATAGAAAAAAACAAAACAAACATGTACATATTCTTTTTATATTTCATTTGTTTGTTTGTTTACAAATGAGCGATGTTTATATAGAAGAGATAGGATAACAGCATGATTTAGTATTCAATTCATGTACAGCAACTAGTCTGTTTTTTTCTTCTTGTTCATTTTTTCTCTTACTGTTCCCTAATTTTTATGTCGTGCTATTAAAATAATTTTATTATATAGTGAAATTTACGAAGTAACGACAATATAAAAAAAAATCCGAATTAATTTCGTGCCACAATCAAGGAGAATTAATTTTAATTCAGATCCAACAACTGTACAATACTATACAGTAAATAATTGATAAATACAATCGACATTTTATGTACGAAAAAATTATTTGAAGCTCTATAAAGTTTCCGTTGAAGTAGTTCAGGAAATTTTTGATCATTCAATGAGAAAGTAAATAAATTGGAAAAATATTTTTACGTTGACATACTGGGCACTATTGCTGATTCATTTAAAAAAATTTAAAATAAAAAGGAATATACCACCACAACGATTCCATTTTTTTCGAAATGTTCGCAAGGGAAGAGCAGTATGAGAAAAAGCAATTACTTACTCGATGTAATTGATAAAGGAGCTAGACAAGTAATTCTTATACCGGAAACAGTCACTTACTTTCTTATTTAAAATAGAACACCCCATAGTTTTCTTTATTTTTCAATCCTATAGTAAATTTGAAGCTGACTACCATTTACCTTAATTTTCTCGTTTTTAAGGACAAGTAATTTTTTTCAAATCAAGATAATTACAGGTCACCACTATATAATAAGAGATTTTAATTGATAACAATGTCTTATCCAGCTATACTCTCTCGAAGTGTTATTGAATAAAATCCTATTGTATATGCTGAATGTTGTGAAATTGTTGTGACAATATACGGCTCTCTAATAAATGTAGAGTCGTCTACTTTCTATTCAACATCACCATGTATGAGAATGGATAATAAAGTTATAAGCGATCATATTAGGCATGAGATCATGTCCCGGGAATTACCGTCACGATTTAATTAACATTTTTACGAGATTCAACTGAAATCGTCATTTAATGCAAATTCTTATGCAGTACAATTCAAATGGGATCCTTCCTTGATTGTTAATTAAATAATTATTTAGTGAATAACAAGTATCTCTCTTGTTTTTATTCTAATTGTTGATAATATTGGTTGGTTGGGTAATTGGTGGATGCGCCGCGCCGGCAGACAACTATTAAATATTTTCAACTATTTTTATTTTATTAAATGAATAATAGTGAATATCGATAAAATATCGAAATAACCAATTGAATTAAGATATGAGTTTTGAATTGATTTCGTTTTAATGTAATAAATTTGAATTATGTATTGTCTATTCTTTTCAATTTATTTATAATTCGTATTCAAGCTAGCAACTGATCACTATAGATTTATTATCTCGAATAAAGTTCGATTCTCTACAGAATTTACGACTCTTTTTGTGAATATTTATCGAAAAGTTGCAGAAAATTTACATAATTCTATAGAGACTTAATGATAACGTTGTAGATTTTTTTCTGATGAATTTGAATTTATTGCCATCAAATCCAACAAAAATATTTGTGATAAACATTCACAATATTGTGGCATGTTTAATGAATGTTGATTGTAAAATATAAGATTAATTAACTCTAATAAACAATAAAACGTCTAGTTGATTGTCAAGTGGAACATCTTGAACTAACTGAATATATTCTTGACAACGTTAATTAAACCAAACATTATCAGAGAGGAGGTAAGGATGAGGTGGGGAGACCTGTCCACTGTTAATAAAATGTCCTTTCACAAACTAACTAGAAACTGTCAGTTTTGAGCAGCTGAATTCTCTTAATTTAAATTGAGTCGAAGTTGTATATGAAGTTGTTTTTTCTTCCAAGTTTAATTTGTAATATTATGTCACAGTAAATGAGGACAAAATCTCAATACACGGGGTGTTTGTAGACAAAATACTGAAGAACTTTTTGTCATAGAATTCAATTTCCTCTTCACCTCTAAAATTAGTCTTTCACTCAGGAAATATCCCATATAGTAAAACAATCTGTATAGCTAGAATGTCAGTTGGAAGTAGAATTTTGAATGACGAAGGTTTATCTAAAATACACTCGAACAAGTCGCAAAAACATTCCCAAGACTTGAGAAAAAAATCAAATTGATTAAATTGAACTTACATTTAATTAATTTGATTTTTTTTTGTTTTGTTTCAAAACATCTTAAAAAATAAAAACTTCAAATGAAACAATTTCTGTAACAGAGCCTAAAAAAAAAACGAGAAAGCCCCTACCTATTATATTCATTGATGTCAACTCAATATTCAATATTAAAAGATTTGTAATTTATGACGGTACAATTTTCCACTACAATACTCATCTAGTACCGTCGTATCGATTTATTTGACTAAAAGAAAAAAAAAGATGCGATAGTGAAATTAACTTGTCGACATTATTATACACGAATTCCACTGATTTGAATAAAGACTTGGAATTTCTAATTTAAAACCTTACAATATCAAGAACTCTTATACATATGGATAACAAAGACAATGTAGTGAAAATTTATATAGAAACATCTCCGATACACCATATATACGATGAGAAATTTTCATATTTATTGAGAATCTCTAGAGAATATATCAACATCTTGCATATAATCGAATTGAGAAAAGACCGACACAAACTGCTACCACTTGATCATTCTATTCAAAAAACTTACCTATTTATTTTTACTTTTCTGAAATTTAAATTAAGCATTTTTCCAAAATCAACAAATGGTTCATTTAATTAGAATTTTCCCTATACATATACTATTGATTTTTTGTGAATTTTTATGATAAAAAATTTAATAAAATCCATATGACAGAGTGACTGATTGCTTGAAAATTATGAACAGAAACGTATGAATATTTGATTGTATTCGAACTTTTATCCTTTTAGCTGTTATCCAGTAGGATCAAAATATTAACACATTTGTGTATTTAGAAAAAACAAAAAATTCAACCGAATTGAAAAACCCATCTAATTGCATCATTTATCATTCAGTTCATTAAAATATTGGATTATTCATACATGATGTCCGCTCAACGACTTATTGTAGACGTTCCCCGAACGACCAGTGGAATATATCGAACTCAACAAATTATTTATTATCTATTATAGTATCAATCTAACATAAGTAAATCTTTACCATAAATATATGAATGCCAATTTTTTCCTTGTTTTGATTAAGCATTAGATAAATTCCACTTATTGTCAGTCTCTAGATAAGAAATAATTTAACGGGCAGTCTGTATGATACAAGAAATCAACAATCTCGGATTTTTTTGTAAAAAACGCTCGTCTTTAGATTACTCCCAATTGTTATTTTTGTAAAAAAAAAAAAAATTTGAATTATGAATGTGTTTTGTATTATTGAACATACACCAAGTTTTCTCTTTTTCTGTTTTTTTTTTCTTCAGTATATCTATACTCTATACGTTCCATGGGTATCGACTTATTTTGTCAGTCTTAACCTTGTTTTAGCGACTTCCGAAGGGATTAGCAGGATCTATCGGTTACGTACACTCTTGAGAATTCATAGAACCAACAGGACGACTGTCGAGAGCTAAAATCCAAAACGACGTGTACCGAATACATCCATCGTTCAAAGGAGAAATTTGTGTCGAACTATAAAGAAATATTACACAGCTATCAAATTTTTACTTTATACAATAATAGAACAAGACAACTTGATACATATTTCCTACAAATATTGTTCGTATAGAAGATTCAAACAATGAAAAATTTATACGTTCACCCAGTTTTTCTTTATTTAACTTTCTTACAACATTCTATTTCTCCGTTCTCAATCATCGATGTAAATTCCATAAAAAAAAAACAATTGAAAAAATGATGTTATGATATAGTAACAAATTATCTTGTAAGACTAAGCCAATAATTTTGATCCATAGAGCGTATAAAATCTTTAATTCAAGAAATGACACGACTCTATTTGTAATTAAGGCGAAAGCAATTTATTTTTTATTCCACACCTTGAAAAAAACATTCCATTATAAGTACAATTCCAATCATCGGCACTCGATATATATATTCGCTCAATTTTTCTTTAATTTCAATCAAACAAAGAAAAATTCACCACCCATCTATAATATTATTCCATTTTGATGTTTATAATAAACAAAGACATTGTTATGGTGTTATAATATTAGTCGATCAAGTCATTTTCGCTCTCATTCATCTTTTGTTCCGATTGAAAAATTAATTTCTTATTATCAAACTGATTAAAAACAGCTTCCCGCACTAATTTCCCTTTTATTGTCGCCAATATGAATAAAATAACAAGCTACACATAAAGCGAACTTTCATCGAAAGTATTTTTAATCAAGATTAATGAAAATTTTCGTTCATTATTTATAAGGGAATCTTTTTTTCTAATAATTATCATTATTATTATTATTTTCTTCTTTTGGCAGGAATCAAACATGGAAGTCAATAATTATAAAACTCTTAATTAGTTAACAGAATTTATTTTATAAAGAAAAACTTAACTAATTACCATCTCCAATTATTTAAGCGAGACTTTTGTAGAGCTTGCAATGCTAAATCCGCTTTCAATTTAGCTTGACTATCGATCTTAATACTATACGATTTTTTCTTGTTATCAATAATCGTATCATGTTGTAAGGCTCCAGAAACTCCTTTTTTTGTAAATAATTTCTCCAAAACATATTGATCGTGATCTTGATTATTTGTAATTTTCTCATATTTTTTCTTTAATTTTTTCACTTCAGTCTTGACTAAACCTTCAATTTGTTCACCTTCTAGTTTACCACTCGTATCAATGACACTTTTGAAAATGTCTTGATGTTTTTTCTTAACTTTCTCTTTACAAGATTTATTTCTATCAACATCAGCTTCTTTAGCAGGATTATTTTTTTCTATTTTTGATTCATGATATAATTTCGATGTTACTTCACTATATTCTAGAGCTCTTGAGAAGCTAATATTTGTCATCATATCATCAACTTTATTACAATCTTCTCCACCCTTCATTTCATTTTTATCACGATTCAATTGCATCAATTCAACTGGCGTTAATTTCTTTAACTCAGCTCGTTCTTTGAGCTTCTTCTGACGTTCTCCTTCTAATTCTAATTGATATGACGTTTTCCTAATTTCTTTATCTATTGTTGTTGTTGTTAAACTACGAGCAATTTGTTGTGCCAAACTTCTCATCGCTTGAATTTTATCTTCTGAAAACTGAACATCATCATTATCTGTTAGTTTTAGTTTCTTTTTTTTATGTTCCCTTTTCTCGCGAATTTTTTCTTGTAAACGTACTCTTGAATCACGAAAAATATTGGCAGTTTCTGGATTTGATTCGTATTTATCATCTGGCAATGAAAATAAGTCGTGGAGATTCGACGATTTAAAAATACGATGTGTTTTTGGATCAACTAGAATTTTGTTACTTAATAATTGTTTCCAAACTTGCCGTTGATACATCTGGAATTTTTTTCGTTTTGTTTTTATAGTAAAATAAATTAAATTAAAACAATTCCTATTAAATTACTTTCTCTTCAATTGTCCCAGCTGATAATAATCGGTAAATCGTGACTTGCTTATCTTGACCTATACGCCAGGCTCTTTCTCTAGCTTGTGTGTCTGTAGCCGGATTCCAGTCAGGGTCGTAAATTATGACACGATCTGCACCAGTTAAATTAACACCGAGACCACCGACACGAGTTGTTAATAAAAAAACATCGTAGCTTTTATCCTGTAGTAATAAACCAAATAAAATGAAAATATTCCAAAATAAGATAACATTCACCTCATTAAACTTATTGATTAACGGTTGTCGCGAACTAATTGAAGTACTACCATCCATTTTTAAAAATTTATAATTATTTTGTGTTAGAAATTCCTCAAAAATTGTTAGCATTGCACGACCTTGCGTGAATAATAATACGCGATGTTTTTGTTTCTTCCATATTTTTAATAATGCTGAAACAACAATCATTTTTCCAGATTTTTTATAATTACCAAATTTATCTCCATTTGAACTTGAATTATTATCATCATCGTCATCATCATTATTATTATCATTCAAATCAGCTTCATGTAGATAAATATCAGGATGGTTGCAAATTTTACGTAATGTTGTAATTGCTACTAAAACATTAGCACGTAAGTGATTTTCAGCGAACCAATTTTTTGAATCTTTCCCTAGAATTGAACCAACATGATCACCCTAGAAAAAGATGAACAATCAAAAATTTAATTATACTAATTAATAATGACAATAATGAAAATTAACCATCAAATAGCCTTTGTATAAATCTTTTTGTTGATCAGTTAAGGAACAGAATAAAACTTGTTCATTTTTATTTGGTAGATTAATTTTCTCTTGAACGTCATTTTTACATCTCCTCAATAAATATGGTGTGATTAAATCTTTTAATGTAGTAGCAACTGATAAAGCTGTTGCTTCTTGCATTGTTGTAGCATTAACAAAACCACCTTGTATAATTGGTTGAGCGAAATGTTCCATAAATGTTTGTAAATTACCCAACATTCCTGGATTTGTAAAATCAAATAAACTCCATAATTCTTGTAAATTATTTTGCATAGGACTTCCTGTTAACATCATTCTATATGGTGTATTAATTTGTTTCACAGCTTTACTAATTTTGGCATTTGTATTACGTATTTTATGACCTTCATCTAATATCAAATAATGCCAATCTAATTCGATTAAATTGCCTTTATATTTTAATATTCCTTGATATGTTGTTATTAAAATTCCTTTATTTTTATTCATTTCTTTGATAAGTTGAATTTTATTACCTAAAAGACATACAAATTATTCCAAATATATTACCAATTATTATGATAATGAGTCAAAAACCTTGATAACTGCCACTCTGATGGAGAACTGCTACACGAAATTCTGGTGCCCATTGATGAAAATGTTGCACCCACTGATGGAGCACAGTAGCTGGGCAAACAATCAGAGTCGGACCCAAGCCTTTATACCTAATACAGCAATTAAAAAATATCTGATAATGAAAATTTATAATATTTAATCACTTTATTACCGTCCATGTAATGAAACTGTTTTTGTGTACTCTAAGCCACTCAGAAAAGCAATAATTTGAACCGTTTTACCCAAACCCATTTCATCACCTAATATACCCCCAGCAATTTCTTGATGGAGCGTCCATAACCATCGTACCCCATCTTGCTGATAACTGAAAAAGATAATTGAGAATATTACCAAGTATATACTAATGATAATGAATACTTATAAAGATTTGTCCATATTTTTATAGGAATCTTTAGGCCCTTTTTAATTGTATAGCATTCAGGAATAACATCATCGCTATTGTCTGTATTTAATTTATTTTCGTCTTCCAATTGTTTATAATATTCTTCCAATCGCTGTTTAAAATATTTCAAACAGCCATCATCTTTAATTTTGTCTATATTTTTATTGATAGAGTATGAACGTTTCCGTTTGAAAGTTGTTTTATTTGTTCCGATCTCTGAACAGTAATCACTATCTGTAATTTTATTAATTTAACAATTATATAATAGAAAAGTAATATAATTTTACCTTCTTCATCTGATGGAATATACTCGCTATCTGATCCGTTTCTCTCATCCGTTTCAATAAGTTTTGTCGAGTTTTCTCCAATTTTTTGTTTTTTCTTGCAACTATTTTGTTTTTGTTGTTGCTGTTTCGATATCTTTTCAGCTATTTTTCGACTTTTATCACTAACTTTCAATGATTTTTTGTACTCTTGTATTTTACGTAATTCTTCTTGTCTTTTAATATAACTACCTATATCTAAAGCTGGTGTTTTATTTGTAGACTTTTTAACATCTATAATATCACCCAAATCTAACCCATTAACATCATCATTATCATTATTAGTATTCGATGTTGCTTGAGATAATATTTCTAGCTCTTGCAGAGCTTGTTTTTCAAGTATTTGCTGATTTGTACTCCAAACATTTATTGATGATACTAATTGTAATTCATCAAGTTCATTACTCTGCAAATAATACAATTAAATTGTCTTTTAAATTAAGATGATTATTTTCAAATGAATCACCTGATTTAAGAGCAAATTTGCATTTGATTCTAATTTTTCTGTAGTCGTATCAACAATTGCTTGCATTTTGTTTTATAAAATTTAAATAATTTCAAATTTCAGAAAAATATGTCAAAATTCCACCTCGATGAATTTTTGACAACAACATGGCGGCTGCTAAAGTATATCACAATAACAATAGGTGGCACTATAATAGCTATGAAAAAGGATAACCCAGTCTCTTTATCCCAATGCAATAAGCAAATGTGACATAGTGACGTCATTTTTCAAAGATTTAGTAATTCTATTATAAATTATTGAATGAATTATGATAAAACAATTGTTATATTTAATAATGTATGTTATTGTTATTATTTATTGAAAATTGAATTTGAATTTCACATAAACTGATGTCAATCCGTTCAAGAAGTTCTGATTGTACTTCCTCCCTGCTTTAATAGTTGCTGGTTGCTGGTATCGTTCTCTCCCCTCCATTTTCATGACTACAGCGACCATATTTGACGAGTATCATAGTTGAGGTTATGTTTCACTTATTTTATAGTTTATTTATGTTTAATTAATTCTTAACAAAATTATCAGTGGAAGTAACAAAAAATACAGTATTCTAAACTTCAACAATGGGTGTACCAGCATTTTTCCGATGGTTGACTCGGAAATATCCTTCTGTTATTGTTCATTGCGTGGAACAAAAAGTAATATAGTTTTATTTTAAATAATACAAAAATTCAACAAATTTTTTTCATGATTTGTAGGCGGTTGATGTAAATGGTGTTCGCATACCAATCAATTCATCTGAACCAAATCCAAATGGTGTCGAATTCGATAATTTATATTTAGACATGAATGGGATAATACATCCATGTACACATCCAGAAGATCGTCCAGCACCGCGTAATGAAGACGAAATGATGGTAGCAATATTTGAATGTATAGATCGTATATTTAATATTGTACGACCTAGGAAATTATTATATATGGCAATTGATGGTGTTGCACCACGTGCTAAAATGAATCAGCAAAGATCAAGACGTTTTCGTGCATCAAAAGAATCAGTGGAGAAAATTAATGAAGTTAAACGGATACGTGCTGAATTATTATTACGTGGTGCAACTTTACCTGAAGAAAAACCAAAAGAGGAACATTTCGATTCTAATTGTATCACACCAGGAACACCATTTATGGCAAGATTATCGGAATGTCTACATTATTATATTCATGAACGATTAAATAACGATCCTGGATGGCATAATATTAAAGTAATTCTATCAGATGCTAATGTTCCTGGTGAAGGTGAACATAAAATTATGGATTTCATAAGAAAACAAAGAGGTAATATTGATGAAATTTATCATTTCAATTTAATAAATAGAATAATTTCTTTAGCTCAACCGGATCACGATCCGAATACGCAGCATTGTTTATGTGGTGCTGATGCTGACTTAATTATGTTAGGTCTAGCAACACACGAACCAAATTTTACAATAATACGTGAAGAATTTAAACCAAACAAGCCGAGACCATGTGATATTTGTGGACAATTAGGACATGATATGAAAGATTGTATTGGTGGTTGTGCTAGTGCACCTGAAGATGTACAGAAAGTTTCTGTTGAAACCGATTATATATTTGTACGTTTGAATGTCTTAAAAGAATATTTAGAAAAAGAATTGCAAATGCCAAATTTACCATTCAAATATGATTTTGAACGTGTCATAGATGATTGGGTGTTTATGTGCTTTTTTGTTGGTAATGACTTTTTACCACATTTACCTAGTTTAGAGATACGTGAAGGTGCAATTGACCGTCTGATCGGTCTTTATAAAGATTGCGTCTATAAAACAGGGGTATATATTTTGATTTATTCTCAAATCGCTTTTATTATTTTGGTAATTTTTAATCTCAGGGTTGGTTGACTGATAGTGGTGATGTTAATTTGGAACGTGTACAGATGATTATGCAAGAATTAGGTAAAATGGAAGATGAGATTTTTAAAACACGACAACGGAAAGAATTGGAATTTCAAGCTAGAGAAAAAGCTAAAAAGCGACGTTTTGAAGCCTTCAATCAACACCGGCCGAATTGGGCTTTAGTTAAAGATACACAATTTGCTCCAAAGGTAATTAATTTGATGGTAATTCTTTTCTCATGAATATGCTAACGTCTTGGGGAAAAATACTAGGCTTTAGGTCAAGTCACATCTGTTGTGAATGCTCGTCAAGAAGCTTATCAGATTCGTCGTGCTGGAATGCATACCCAGGTTGAATATCAATTACAGTCAACTTCCTCTAAGGTAAGCTTAGAATCGATGCTCGATGAAGTCGACAATATCGGTCAGCGTGGTGTTAAGCGTAAAATTGATGACGTTGAAGGTAGTAAAGTTGATAATAAGGACGAAGATGATAATGATGATGAGCAGGCACATGATGAAGTTAGATTATGGGAGGATGGATTTAAAGATCGTTATTATGAGTCAAAATTCGATGTTGATAATAATAATCTAGAATTTAGGTAACTAATCACATCTAATCATTGAAAAAAATATAACTCATTATTCTTTGTAGAAATCAAGTAGCTTTACATTACGTCCGTGGATTATGTTGGGTATTACGTTATTATTATCAGGGTTGCGCTTCTTGGAAATGGTATTTCCCATATCATTATGCACCATTTGCTTCGGATTTTGTTCACATATCCGGTTTAAGTACTGAATTTGAAGAAGACACAGAGCCAGTAATAACATTAAATTTTATTATTTTGAAAGGCATTAATTAAATTTTTGTAGTTCCGACCACTAGAACAGTTGATGGGTGTATTTCCGGCAGCTAGTAGTAGACATGTCCCAGCACCATGGGCGGAATTAATGTCAGATCCGGTAATATTCACATAAAAAAACAAAACACCAGTTTTAATTTATTTTCAATTATTTTCTAGGACTCACCGATTATTGATTTTTATCCAGAAGATTTCAAAATTGATTTAAACGGAAAGAAATTCGCTTGGCAAGGTGTTGCTCTATTACCATTTGTTGAAGAAGAACGTTTATTTAAAGCATTAGAACCATATTATGAACAATTAACACCAGCTGAAATAAAACGTAATATTCGTGGTGACGATCGATTATATGTTGGTGCGAAAAATACTAATCATAATCTACTTCAAGAATTATATACGAAAGAGATTTCTAAAAAGACAGAGGTTGCGGTTACTATGGACGGGATGCGTGGTACTGTTTTAATATCCAAAGAAAATATTTCGTATGGAGGGTAATTTGAAAAATATCGTTTTTGATGTAAATTATTAATAAATAATTATAGGTATTTGGATTCTCCGGTTATGGGTTTAGAAAGTGTAACGAATAATATGGTTTGTTGTGTAAAATTCCGTGATCCAAAATATACAAAAGGTTTTATATTCCCTGCGAAAAAATTGAAAGGCGCAGTAGATCCATTAAAAGTTTTAAAACCTTCCGATTTGAATCCAGAAGCTAATAGAAATTGGAGGCCACAAATTGGAATGGCACCAGCTACACAAAGGTTATTATTTAGAAAAAAAAAAAAGTTCTCAATTTTTTATTGAATGTATTTTTTGGAAATAGAGCAACTTTGGGTATGGCTGGTCATCGAATGGTCGACCATCATGTACCTAGACCAATTTCCGGTTCATATTCCAATGTTCCACCACCTTCACATTTAGATAGGAGATATCCGTCATCACAACATAATAGTAGAGGTAGTTCTAGTAGAGGTAAGGAGATGTATACATATACAAACTATAATTGTAATTCAAGAGATGTAGGTTTTGTTTCGATAATTTCCCAAAATATTATGTTATTGTTAATCGGTAAATTTATTGTGACCACATTTCAAAATAAGCAATTTATTTAGTATTGTGCCCTTGTTTTGTGGGAGTGACGCAACAATGATACCGTTCTGCCGGCGGCAGAGCGCGTAATTGAAGCTTTTGTACAGCCGTCAACACCACTGACACGCCTAATTTGACAATCACACAGGCCCCATGTCTTCACCCTTAATACATATAGAAAGATATAGGATTCTAACAATAATACACCCGCTATTCAATTCTTATCATAACACAATCATTCATTATTTAGCTACACTACTTTACCATAAAAAAAAATGAAGTATGTACCAAAAATGCTATGTGAAAAAATTTCGATTATTCGAATTAAATTCATTTTTTGTTGTTGTTTATTTCTAATTTATTAAGTGGCAACCCTTATTGTTGTGTTGTAGTTTTTATTGATGTGGACGACATACAATCGTAGGGCGAACGGCCAGTGCAATTGTTTGTTTTAATAAATGATTATAAGCACGCGTGCCCAGCTTGACACGTGTTCATCTCTATATATCCATCTATTATTATACGATTGCAATTAAATTGATTTCAAATCATTATAATAACAATAACAAAAAAAAAGTGAAAAAGCAAAACAACAATTAAAAATGAATTTGTCCAATTTCTTTAATTAGTTAAATCAACAAAAATACGTTTTTATTTGATTGAGTTGAATCAGATTTTTAACGAAAATTCAACTAATTTGTTAACTATCAAACAAAAAATAGTTGTAAGGGAAGTTATTTCAAGGGTGATTTCGATTAGGCTTCTACCACAATGAAATTTCAATTTGGTAGGCCGGACAATAGTTTTGCGGGGCTGAATTCAATTTACAAATCTGCCAACTTCAAGTTAACTTTAGGAAAACTAGACGCACACGACTTGAGTGTCTCTTGTATATTTTTTTTCCATAGAAAATAGGAAATGGTAATTTAAAATAAAAATATGTTTGTATATCTAGGGTCAAATTATGGTAGTAGATATAATAATAATTATCATAATTCACAATATGGCTATCAACAATCGAATTATCAAAATCGTCAACATTATAATTCAAGTGGTTATGGGAGTAAGCCAAATTGGAATGATCGAGAAGGAGGAGGTGGTTATCATCAGCAAAATTATAATAATCGCAATAATACTAATCCAGGTAGACAGGATCGAAATCAACAAAATAATAGAAATCCAGGACCGTATAGAGATAGATATGTGGCAAATACAAATCGCTATGATAACAATAATTACCAGAGGTAGTTTGATTGATTTCTCTATACGTATTGGAAACAAAAACAAAAAAATAGATATATGTGTGTAATAAAAGCCAACAGTTGTTCGTTCGATTATAATTCCATTTCTCTAGATAGTTTTTGATTTATATGATCGTTCAATTCCATAAATTTTTTTTATAAGTCATGGAGTTTCGAATTGATGGCATTATTATTAGTATTTTAAAAATAAGAGAAAAGTAAATAAAATTGATGTTCTTTTCTAAAATTGTTATTTTATTTCTGATACCTTTGAATATTCGAATGGTATATGTACTTAATAATAATAATAATAATGTTAATGGGACAAGCATATGAAAGAAGAAAGCTCGAAAAGAGTATGAACGTGAACAATAGCTGCAATTTTATTCGAGACCAAAGAGGGCTAAGGGGGCCTCTGGCGGAGTGACTGGAGTACTCTTGTCTCAGCACCAAGAGCTCCACGCCAAGGGTGCTCGGCCATTGTACGCGCTTATGTTAATGTGCTTTGTGCGCCACTAAATATTGCAGTTGTAAGCACTTCTTTTCACTTTTGACTTTTCGCCTTACCTATATAATGTATGTACGTATGTATATCGCTCTTTTTCTACTTTATCAATACCCATTTATTTTTTCAATGTTTCGTTTCTTGGAAAAATAATTCTCGATATATTATTTGCTTTAATGAATTTCTCAAATGTGAATCGACGACTTTTTGACGTTCACTTTACATTTGATTGATTAAGAAGAATTGAAGATAGTGATTGTTGTTGATTTTAAACTATGGGAATGTGGTGGTCGAATATTCGCAGCTCGTTGCGTCGTGTGGGAGCCGTAGAACTACAGCATCGAAACGTCAAGGGTGGTTTTATGTACCACCGAAAGACGCCCCAGGATATGCATTGTCCGTGCTCATCAGAACCCGCCCAATTTGCACCACCGTAATATATGTCACGACCCCCCGTTTAACACAATATACTCTAGATTTCTTGTACAAATCAACGAATTTAATTTTAGTTCGCCAAGATTTCATATAAAGTTGAAGAATATTATGACCGATTTTTCTAACAACAACAATAATAATAATAATAAAGCCGGTCGCGTCCAGCCATCCCTTGGGTGCTTCACAATTTACCCTGCTGTTGCCAGCATATAGTTCAAGTGGCTGTTCTCCTTAGCTACCTAGAACTACACATACATACATACAAGCTCTAACTCAAGTGGGCATTGTGCAAGTTCAACCAACGGCCCTACACTCATACTCACCACTCAACTGTATTGTCTGCCACCGAATACTAAACAATCCAAAATAAAAAAATAATAAAAAATGTCGTACTTATCATGATAAAAGCCCTAATGCACTATTTATTCGCATATTGTACGGTTCTAATAGCTGTCACCTGGCCAATACCAATCCGGCAGAAGGAAACAAATTTTATAGATTATAATAATAAAAAATTACGATGAAATAGTAACTAAAATTGAATGTCAATATTGAATATAGGGTTGAAAAACCGACGTATATATAAGTATAATCCATAGTATATAGGTATATAGCAATTGGCAATTTGTCAGCAATTAAAACAAGACATCATTAAATCAACAACAGTGCGGCGGTTGCGAGTTGGCCTTTGTTAGGTCACGTATGGTCCCTGGCGGTGCGTCCCCTTTACTTTCAAAAACACCCTCCGCACTCTTGTTCCTATCCAGTAACTCAACGATAAATTCAATATCAAGAATCTTTCATTCTTTTCATATTTAATATTAAAGAGCTCCGTTTATGCAACCAAACAAAATAAGAATAATAATAATAATAATAATATAAAAACATCCCCATTTATACAAATGTATATATATATAAAAAAACGTGTCAGTATATCCAATATAGCTTTTGTCTCAAATTCCCGGAACATATCGATCATTAAAATCAATCGTTTTCAATAAAACAGTATTTTTAATAACAACAGTAGAGGCACAATTACAAAAACAAAACGATAGAAATAAAACAGATTTCGACAGGTATGTTTAATATATTTGGGATTACAGTTTAGTAAAGAGGGTGAGTATTAAATGCTGAAATTGCCAGAGCT
>JAZBGX010001554.1:0-17720 GCA_037414775.1 Zonitis immaculata
AGGGACCAAGGATCCTCAGCGAGGAACTTTACATGACAAAGATGTCGGCACGTTGAGTACCCAGATGTTAACCGTCGAAGAAGAGGAGAAACTAATCGACATTTTAGAAGCAAATGTAGAATATACCAAGGCTGATCTAGATAGATCGACACTAAACATCGATCAATGACTGGGAAAAAAAGAAATTCAGAATCACTGCTTGCAAAAGTTTATAGAGTGCGTTTTTTGAGATTTCGTGGTAATGGTTATGATAGATTATCACAGGCTCATAACACGCTGACCAAATAAAAAGATTGCGGAAAGACATCAAGAGGAAAAGGACAAGACAAAGTACGAGCTGAAGTGCAGTTTTACCAGGACAACTCACTCACCCGCTTCTGGAGCCAAAGTTGCGATGGCTGCTATTCAAGAAGCCGATTTAGAATTACTTTCGAGCACTTTCGTTGGATCAAAGAGCAGCTCCAGTCCAAGAAATATGGAGACACTTTTTTTCGTGATTTAGTGATTAGCATTACTTTTGGATCAACCTTCATCTGTCCGGTTTAGACGAGCCCATAATAGCAATAGACCCTTTCTGTCAAAATTATTATTATTTGAAAATTACAAATGAAGCTTTAGACTTGAGGCCATATTTTTTCTAACAAATCGCCCTATGTTTTTCTTAGATTCTACAAGAAGCTGTTTGAATTTTAACGTCTTCGTTTTCCACAATAATTGCTATTTGTATAGAATAAAAATTCCAACATGAAATTCAAATTGAATTTCCCAAAAATTCAAATAAAAAATTTGTCACTTTATTTCGATAACACACAATTATTTTGTTTGTATATATTATTATTATCATTATTATTATTATTATTATTATTATGATTATTTATAATTAATCGAAAATATCCTGATGTAAATTCCATCCGATACCATTCTCTTTTAATATACGAATTATTTTATCGCTACAAGGTCCCAAATACAATAATTTAACTAATTTCCCGTTATCATGCCGTGTCGATAACAATTTGAAAAACTTACACGAACGTATATAAACATTTACAAATTCCAAATAAACTAAATTCTCACATCTCCTTAATAATTTACAAAGATAATCACTACTTAAATAATATCGATTTGATGAGCCCCAACAATTTTCAATTGATATCGATTCAATATTTTTCGAATATTTAATAATCGCTTTCAAAATTATATTAATATCGTTGCGATGTTTCAAACTTAAACTTTGAATTTTCGGCGATAACTGTATCCAATCAACAATAATATTTGTTGGTAAATTTGGTGGTATCTCCATTATTTGCCATTGTCTAACATACATAACTAAATATTTCCATCGATGACAAACTGAACGTACATTAAAATATAAATTTTCTAAAGTTAAATACGAGAAAATTTCTAATAACACTTCATCGGGTAGATAATTTATAAAACAAGTATATCTTAGACGTTTTTTTACACTTAAAATATTTTCAACAAAACAATATTTACGCTTCAATTTTAAACGAATACTTTGTGATGAATTTTGATTAAAATTTGACATGATTACAAGCTGATCAAAACAAAAGAAAGAAGAAACTGACGTTATATGTCAAAGTTTTTTTTTATTTTTGGAAACTTTTCTAAAGGCAGAAAAAATAAGATTGCCTTGATTTGTAGAGAGTAATTTATGCTCAAACGACTTTAAGAGAGGCGTTCCGTAATTAATTTTACTAATTAATTTATTAATTAGTGCTTTATACAAAGAGGCAAAAAAGCAGTAGTGCCATTGGAATAAATTTGCAAAATCAAGCCTGACAATAACAATCGAAATATCAAATAGAAACAATTTTAAAGTGACCACCCACATGCGGGCAATTATTTATAAAGAACCACAAATTAATCTATTGAGTAGATTTTAAGTCCGAGTCAGCTTTTCTAAATAAAATAAACGAAAATAACAAAAATATATATAAACTTTGTGGTATTATCATTTAAGATTAATTTTGGGAACATTTATTAGGCAGATTAGTTGATTAGGTGGAGGTGGTCGTGGTGTTTTCGGAGCGGCGGTATTAATTTAATCCGTTTAAGGTGAACATATGGTATAGTACGCCATAGGCGAACCTATTGTCACTATATATACCGAATCGGCCCATATATAGCCGATAAGGCCGATTAAACATCGTTAATTTTAATAAAATCAGGCTCTCATCCGACTTATAAAACCGTAAATGGCTAAATTACGCGCCATTAAATTATTATAAATTTGACAATATTCATGTTTCCATATTATTATCATTCCCAATTAGTTGGAATTAATTGTTATTCGAGTGCTTGTTTGAGAATCTTCAAGTGTCGCAATAAAGTCCTTTTTGATTGCAACATAGTACCTTGTATCAGTCTCTGCAACTTTGAACCGTGGAAATTACCAAGCTCATAAATGAATTAATTAGTTGTCCGGGGAGTTTCTGATCGAGAAGTTATGCCAAGTGTTTCATGGAAATATGATAAGTCAAAAAACTGGTTGTGGTAATTCAAAACAAAGAGATAGTACCTCTAAGACAATCTTTGGTCTAATCTAAATTTGACAATCACCAAGTGTGGGAATATATTTGATGGGTTCTGTAAAGCAGATATACAAATGTACATTAGCAGACTTGTTCAAAATTGCTAGCTCGGAGCAGAATTTCAAACTTGCTGGATTATTGGGATATCACACAGAGACACAATGGCTATTGAAATGGGAAACGCCAAATCTGGCTCCCTCGATGTTACCGGCAAAAAAAAGTTATGTGTAGTATGTGGTGGGACATCAAAAACAGTATAACTTTGACGCGCAGGAGACACAAGAGGTATTTCAAACTCCCGTATGACGTAAACGATGTCCCTCTTTATATAAGTGCAGGCAAGATAGAGATATTTATGATCTCGCTCGCCCTTGGGACACTGCTCCTAAAACATTATAAGAAAAATTTTAGACTTCCAGATCTTGTAAAATAGCATAATTTGATTGACCAAACTCTTTGTATTAATAAGGAGCAATTCGTCTTGCAATATGGTACCTTTGAAACGAATTAACTATAAAATTCTTAACACTCTATAGCTCTTGTGAATCTCTTATTTTCCACAGTCTTATAATCTTGAAAAATACCAATCTGTTTGTTTTGGGGAAAAAGTTGTAAAAACGACAAACTTACGATAAAGTTTTCAATTTAACGTTCAAACTGACGAACAAACAACAATAATTGAATTTTAAGTGATATACTTCAACATATTATCAGAAACACAACAACACAATTCCAAATTTTGAATTAAAAGAAATAATAATGTTTAGTGTAAGAAAAATAATAATAAAAAAAAATGATATAATGTCGGATTAAAATTATGTACAATATTTCCATGTTATTTATGATATTTTTCTCTATTTGATCCAATCCATTTTTCATTTTGGAAACACCTATTTTTCCATATCAAAGTATTTTGTCATTGATCAAATATTTTCCGATAATAATAATAATAATAATAATAATAATAATAATATAGAACAACCAAAACATCAAGGATTTTCTTTACACACAAACTTATAAAAATTTGATTATATATTTCTCAAACTCTATAAACTTGACTGAAATTGACATTTTCCTATATCTATATAAATATTATATAGATCCTTTGATTCTATGTACATAAATATATGGATTACAATATTTATTTTTAATTTTAACTTTTCCATCAAGAATCTGAAACAATAATTTATTTCGAATACATTTCCGTACGATATTAATTAATTTAGGTGAAAATTGCATAGCGTGTCAATCAAGTTGTTAATTATTGTTGTAAATTCTTACCCTGCTATCATAAAATATTAAGGAAAATAGTTATTTGTTCGCCCTCAAATTTTTGATATATTCAATCATTTCCCCATAACTCTACAGTCAAGTGCATCTGTCACCAGTTATTTTTCATTGTTACCAGCATCTCGGTTTGACATTATTATAGTGATTTTCCAAATTTATAATAATCAAATCAAAATTTATGTATGTATCATGAATTGATAATTCTGATAGAAAAAACCGTAAGAAATCAAAATGGTTTTGTATAACATGTATAGTTTAATAAGACGTTGTATATACGAGGTGTGACCCAAAAATGACGATCAATCAATATAAAAAAAAAAAAACAATAAATACACTTCTCTAAATCCCGAAATGCTTCTACAGCTGCTGTAACCTCACTATTGCTTTTAAATTTTTTTCTTCTTAATCCAGGGAAAGATATAGAAATCGCTGGGAGCTAAATCTAGTGTTCCAGTAATCCAAAACTCACTTCTTGAATTCTTGGCTATCGATAAGGAATATAGTTTCCAAGTCATCAATTCTTGTTGATAATGTCAGGATGAAAGTGATAGATCCTTATCTTGTTCTTGAACACAATTAGAGTCAAAAACCTGCTTAAATGAGCCTGCTAATATTCACGATTCGCTCTTGAAATATCGACTCGTTCGATTAACATTCTATGGACACCTTGCTCATGAGAAGTTGATCCCTGTGCCCTCAGATATATATCTGATGATTAACTAAAGCTAGATCTTCGACTATTTGGGCCTTGGATAGTCGTTCTTTGGAATCTTCGTCTTCTGTGAATGATCCGTCCTGCGGCAGCTCCTTAAGGAAGGACACAGTCTTTCAATGCTTCCACCAAGTCGGCATATATCTCGATAGTAAACATTTTGTCCAGGCAGAAATATTTCATAACGGCTGTAATTTCGTTATGCTCCATTATTTTAGATTTTTGTAACCATTAGAAATATCCAATCATCATTAATTTTGGATCAGCCCACGTAGCTATATGTGAATACTGTAAGATAGATCATTGTATTGCCAACGTCATAACTGTGCTCATATAATTTTCATGACTAGCAAATTCTAGATAAATTTAATTACCTATCATTGATTATTTCTTATGTAATATAATGAAATAGTTACAACCAAAGTTCTACCTTATTTTCTATAGGGTCCTAATTTTAACGTTTTTGGTAGTCATCAGACTTCTAATAGAATTTCTATTTAGAAACTATAAACCATATCCATTAAATATAATTAACAACTCTACTAACAGTTAGTTAGTTATTTAGTTTATATGAATGGTGTATGTGCTAGTTATAGATCTTTTAAATGCAATTTTGATAAAAGGACATTTAATTACTACTACTTTTTGTTAACAAAAAAAAAACTATAAGGAAAAGCTCAGATAAAGGATCACCTATAGCAACGGTTACTTCACAACATCTTTGCCACTGCTACAGCTTTACTGTCAGGCTTTTACTTAATTATCCATCAACTCGAATCGAAGCTAGGGTAAATTATTTAATAAAACTAATAACAAGGGCCTAGAATTTCTAATAAATAAACTAAATACAATATGGTAAAATCATTACTATTTCAGTTTTGAAAGACCACGTTGGTAAATCAGTAAAAATTGTATTTGATAGGTCTGTCTTTTTTTTTTTGTTAATTTAGCATCGTGTTCCTTTCGAATTGGAATAATCTATTGAGAACGTTTTATTTGAAGAAATGAAATAAAATATCTGGTATTTTTAAAAATGTAAATAAAAGAAAACAAATAAAACGATGTATTTAGAAATTGTGAATAAAAATCATGTTGGAAGATTGAACTTTTCGGTTCATTGGCGTTACATCACCAAGAAAACGCATGTTTAAATATTGAAACGATATTGAAGCTTTTTGAAGCATTGATTCACTTTCTCGATATCATCATATTATTTATATGAATTTATTCACAAACAAATTGGTACTTTACGAGATATTATAATATTTGTCATCGAAAGTATTTGTTGTAAACCAAAATAAACAATTTACCTTTTTATGATTACGTTTTAGTGGCTTATCCTTTATGATGAACGGTGTAACAAACAAACAAACAAAAAAAACAAAAAACTTTCAGACGGTATTTATATTCAGGGAGGTTTAAGTCGATTCCAATCTGTTTTAGATTAAAAAAAAAAACGAAGCTTTTCACTAATGTGCTATGATGCACAAACAGTTTCACACGTGTGCCACGTAAACTATAGAAAGTTCTGTATTTTTTTCCTTCTTTAATCAAATTTAGAGTTTTTCTTACTCAAATAGAACTATTTAAAGTTTACTTTTTTATTTACGATAAATCTGTTATTATTATTATTATTAGGGGATGTCTATTCCATGATAATAATATTTCGAAATAAATTGAACATTTCTATATAATTTTGTTTCCTTAATTCACAATAAATAATTTTATCATAAAATATTCCATGTTCTACTCTCGTCTACACTTAGACTCTTATCAATTATATTGCCATGCAAACGATTCTGTTGATCTCTCTTTCTCTTATTGTTGTGGGGAAAAGTAAAAGAATTAAAACACGTCCGTTATTTGGTCCGGCACGCGATTAATAAAATAACAACCGCAACCCGCTGCACGCGACAACGAACTAATGCCAGATGGCGCTATAGTCCGGCTCCACGCGACCTGCAGAACAAGAGTTGCGCAGCAGGAATACAACTGAAAGCTCTATATATACACACATTTATATCGTCCTGCTTCGCTTCTTCACCCCTCTCTCTTTTGATATAGAAAGCTTCTACTCACACACACATATACATGTATGTATAACACAGTGTACATTCAAAGACAAAACTGTTTGATAAGATTAATTGTTTTCTAGCTCTGATTGCTAATAGAGTGAATGATTAATTTCAACTTGATGGTGTCTTAATCTTGACAAGACCTTTAAGTATTTAACATGAACGGGAGGTTAACATGTTCATCATTGGCCATATGGCAACGAATTTTCACAAAACATATATATATTTTTTATATAAAATCTAATAATGTAAGAATAGAATTTCTATATAACAAACGGAATAATCTTTATTCTTGTCACGTAAATTTGTTCGTTAGTGAATAGAAAACTGTGAAACCGAGCCGCCACCTATGTTTGGAATACATCTTCTCTCTCTTTCACCAACACTAATGAAAGAAATATCTTTATTTCCGAGCACCTTGTCTGATATAATATCACATATAAGTGAGGGAAAAAAACAAAACTGGAATGTTATACTTTATCTATCTTCCTTCCTCTGATTACTTAATGAAATTGAATGGGTCGTGGCTTGAATCATTTTTATAGCTATAGGTTTATAAAATTTATATAGACACACAAAAAAAAGAATCAACAATAATAATAATAATAATCAGAGATGGAATTTTTTGGGGTGGGTTTTTTTTCTTTTTATTATTATCGTATTCAGCAGTAAATGAAAGAATTTAAGCTTTAAATGGAATTATTCAACTGTTGTTCAAATACTGAATGTTTAATTTAAGCCTGAATCTATATAAAAGTATGGGAGCGCTTCAAAGTAAATTATATAAAATTAGAGACTATATATACCTAAATCTGGGATAGAGATTAAAAGATCTCCATTTTCTTCCATCCAATATATACATTAGAGGGTATTTCATCAGGAGCAATTGTTCCTGTTTTTCGCACACACATGAAAATGTTATTCTTTAAAGATGGAAAAGACTTTCCTGAAATTTGTAGGTGAAAATTTTGATTTTTAGTACTTCCCCTAAATCAAATTTCCTTGATTTTATGGACCAATGGAAATTTTATTATGTAGAAATAACAAAGACTCCTTTGAAATATATGTACGTACAATTTCTAACATTTCAAAGCTTTCTCCATGCTTTTATCATAATTACGTAATTTTTACAAGAGTTCCAATGGACAATGTGGTTTTGTCCCAAAAAGATCCCCGTTTCTAAACCAATAATTCATGAAAAAAGCTTTAGAAGATGCACGAGAGCTCGAAATTGATTTCAAAGCATCTAATGGTTGGTTAGATAAATTTTGTTGAAGGCACAGTCTTACTTCGAAGATCCTTTCTAGAGAAACAGTTGTAGAAGAATGTAGAAAAAGTTATGCACTATAATTAAGGACTATTGATTATGTGATATTTTCAGTGCTTACGCAACATGACTTTTTAATTACACTATGCCAAATAAGAGATCTTTTCTTATTCTTCTTCTTTTTCAGCCATATACAATCCATTTCTGAACGTAAACCTCTTCCATACTCTTCCAAGTTCGTCGCTCGGCTCATCCATATATTTAGCTAAAAGATTAGAAGAAATCATTACAATTGTGAATGCTCTAATCTAGATAGTTACTTCGTTGTTTACGGCTGTCACCGTTTCTCGCATCCTAGCTTTAAACGGCTATACTATGTCCCCAATCATGTGACTGTAGTCCTCTATCTTCTATTGCATATTACATGCTTCTTTCCCTGTTCTGCTCAGTCTTCTTTCTGGTTTGCGGTTGTCAGAGATCCACTTTATCATTCTGACCATTATTGCTCTTCTATTCTTTTGTATGTCCATACTATCTCAATCCCTTCTAATTAATCGACTGCCTCTATGTCAGCAATTCATTCTCATTTGAATGATGCACTTATTCTAGAGTATTCCATTTAATTGACGTATTGCTACATTGCCTTGCCCAATGTAGATACATAACAAACTAAAATCTTGAATTTTACTGTTCTCTTTGCTAGAGAGTAACTCTTTTAAGCAAAAACTTCTCTTGGGCGGACACCTCTCCCGAGCGCAGACTACGTTTCCCCGTAGGTATCCGCTCAATAGACATTAACTGTATATATAAAGAGGAACCCTATACTTATTCATCTGTTATATCAATTTTTTCTCTTCTATGTTTGACTATAAAGTTTATTTAATATTTTATTGCTAATCCTCCATAATATAATATGTATTTACATTGTTGTTGTTGTTTATATTGTTTGGATAATTTCTATTTTAACAAAATGCTGATAATAAATAGTCTATGTTAACAATAAATATTTTATGGGTTAACATTGTGAATAGATAAAACAAAAAACAATATATAAACCAACCGTTGTTCGTAATGAAGTAATTTGTTGTGTGTGGATGAGCCGATGAAACATGTTATAAATTCTTTAATCTTGTCAAGTAATAGTACATAATAGACTAAAGGTTTATGTTCTGTGACAAGCCACAATCGTATAAGTTGATTGAGTCTGTTAATTACAAATACACTATGTTCTATTTATAACACGATTCTATGTATGCATGTAAAAGCAATTTGAACACAAACTATAGAACATTGTTATGTGGAAAAAAGACGGGTCTGCATAGCCAAAATTTTGCGTACTTTTACGATTCATCTACACCTAAATATATATGCATAGAAGTGGTTTTATCTATAAAAATATTAAAGCTATAAATACGACATTTGCATTTTTACCATCAAAATTTATGGCTATCAAAGTAAATATGCATCATGCAATTTTCTGTCGTATATGTATATATACGATTTTTTATTATAATAAATCAAGAATCTAGAGTTCAGTTCATCGTTAGAATATACGGCAGCAATTTCTAAACATATTTTAGGAGATGCACTATCGATAATCTCGAACGTATGAATAATTACAGTTAACTCAAATGTGATTATTCGAATATCGAATGCTCGAATGAGTGCTATATTTGCTTTAAATGACTACTGAAACATGTCTCGTCAATTGTGAATTTGTCTCAGTTCCGGGAGGTGAGTTGTATAAAAATACGATCTGGTGATTAAGAAAAGCTCTAAGAACCCGGTAAGTGTGTTAATTTTGCAAGAAAAGGCCTTGCAAGTTATGAACTTCTCACGAATTACCAATTTCACCGCTTCAACTGGGTGGCTTGATAGATCCAAGAACTGGCACTTAGACAATCCAGATTCAGCTATGAATTGGAAAAACTCAAATTTGAGCCCTCACTTCAAGCTTCGCTCCTACAACAATTTGAAACACCGATAAATCTTTGATTCTAAAATAAAAAACGAAAAATGCCACAGGGGAAACTTGAGATAGGAAAATTTAACGGTCTTCGTTTGTACCAACTGACAACAAAAAATCGCTAGTTATTGGAAAATACGCTTAGCATCGAAATACTTTCAGGTCTATATTTTGCGCACAAACTTAAGCATGGATGACTTGAAATTGGTTTTCATCATGGCAACACTAGTGAGACACCTAACTTAAAGGCCGCGTATTCAAATAACACTCTGTATATGTTTTGTTTTTTTTATTTTCTCGTATTATTTACTTTCTACTTTTTTTTACTGTAATTGTGGAAGGGAATAATTTTATCGTTTGACTGAAAATTCATCATCAAAATTAATGTCCAGTTCGCCTATAGCAAAAATAAACGGTTGAAGAAAATGTCTACTATGTAAATTCTTTTGTTAATAGGATAGTTTTACATTGTTTCGCGTTTTTTTCTTCATCATATCATCCCACACTTTCAACTTTATTTAAATAAGGTCAATTCTTCTTTTAGCTTCTTGTTATAAACGTTTTTTCAAGATTTAATTTCATCCAAGAGAACTGCTGTAAGACAATGGACCAATAAACAAAATGAAGTGCTTATTTTTTATTCTATCAACGAATTGTTCTCATAGCCAATATTTTTATTACTATACACACGATACATATAAGTATTTTGGAAAAAAATCAAAACTTTGAAGAGTTTTTGAAGTTATTAAAAAAAATCAACGTCAACGACTTATTCAAACTTTATTTGATTTGGATTTAATAAAATATTGAAAATATTTTTCTAATAATTCAGAAAGTATTCAAGAAAGAAAGATTTCGAAGCTGTATTTGAGCCTAAAATAAATAATTCGTTCCATATCCATCATTTAAATAATATTTAAAACAATCCATCACACATGAATCAACTCGTTTTATTTATTTTTGTAATATAAAATCATAACTGATTGACGATATATACAATTTATGAAATGAGAAGTACAAGCGAATATTTTTGATGAAGTGGAAACATTGTCAGAAACATACTATGCGCTATCGGCTATTGTGAAATGAAAATTTTCAACTATAGATACCTAAATTTGTTAGCATAAATTTATTTTAGTATTCAAAATCAAGCAGTCATTTTTTTTTTCATTCGTTATTCACTGTAATTTATTCCAGAGGAAAAAACACAATAACAAACAAATTATGTTCTTTTTTTTGACTCCTGGAAAAGACAACAGAAAAATTCGTATTAATAGAGAGTTGATAGTAACAATCAAACTATTGCAAATGATCTTATTTTATTGCACAACAATAATAAATCATAACTTTGTACAAGGTGATCCATTAAATTTAGGCAATTTCTATATATTGTAAATATCAGTGTTGTAACGAGGACGTGGCGAAAGAGGCACCCGCCACGGGCGCACTTAGCTTTAGGGAGCAAAATGAAGGATATCAAACCTGGTTTAAAATAGCCTTTGTCTTTTACAAGAGGAACCGTCCTTTATGTATCGTAGTATGAGACAAAAGAGTGGAGAATTTTAGTGTCAATAGTACAGTTTGTCAATTTATAGTATTGGAAGTTTTTTACTGAGAGACGTTTTTTTAGATGCATTGTACTCTAAAGGTTCGCATATACGTCCGTACCTTAAAAACTCCGCCGTTTTACAGCGCCTGACCAATTCGTCTAGATCTGATTAGATTGTGACAAGAGCTCTATTTCTTATACTCTTAGTTCAAGTTTTCGTGAGGCAACTAACAATAAATTTGAGTTGTCAATAAAGAATGGACTTGAAATGTCGAGCGTCCGACAGATGGATAGGAACTTTTACATTTCCTCCTCAACTTGTTCCATGTTTTGATTATTATAACATGGTATACTCAATGAAAGAAAATTTTAAGTTATAGTGCTGAAGGATTGGATGTAACGTCTTTGGTCTCAAGTGACTATTAATATTATTACTGAACTGTAGGATTAACACAAAACTGGATTGTGCCGCTCGCTTATTTGAGAGTACGAGTTGATGACGTGAGTGCGTTTTGTACGAGGCGTTATACATTGAAATGATTTTACTGGTCAGTATTGGATTACGTTGAGGCGCAAGTTAGACACTTATTGCCACAGGCACTTTATATCCCTGTTACGATACTGGTAAATATACACAGCAAAATATAATGATTGACCTAAAGATGCCGGTTTTAAATTCGGAATTTATCAAAAAAATTTCAATTTCTATCAGTATAAACTCAAAAATTGGTTTGTCTATGTTGTTTGATATCACATTTAAAGAATTTGATGTAAAAACTGTAATTTTCTGCACAGAGCATCAATCACACTACCCTATTATTCTTGTGAATAGAAACATATTTTTTCTGTCTAAGGAACTATTGGTAAAATGAGTTGAAATCTAGAAGGCAATTCAATCTAACATCGAGAAGGTACTCTTGTTTAGTTTATCTAACTGTATCGGTTCTCGAGTTAATTGCAAATTGAGCATTCAGTTTTTCGTGGCGCATCCACCAGTTCCACATATTTCATTCAAAAAATCCCTAAACTGTTTTTTTTAATCTAAAATGTGCTATAGGCGCTTTGTATTATCCAACAAAGGAACTACATACAGGCTGTATCATTTAGGACTCAATGATTTTGCAGTTTTAAGCGGTTGTAGTTGGAGAGATAAAAAAAGCACTCGAGGCCTTATAGTATGACATCTAAGGACCATTTTAGCGTTGAAATATTCGTCTAGCTTTTCGGGAAATATGGAAAATTGATACGATTATGTTGATTTGATTGTAAGAATTTCTTAAAATTTTCAACAATTATCGAGCTTATTGAAAGTCGCGTGAAGTGGATGCTCAAAAATATCTTTACGGGAGATAAATTAAAGCGTAATCAAAACAATACTGGACGATTGTTTTTTTTTTATGTTGAATAAACATTTACGCTATTGTTTGTCTATTTTGCGATCTCGTTCAGTTTTTTACTACAATTCAACTTTATTCATAACAGCTGATATTTTCGGGAAAAAAAAACTGAAAATTTGAAAATTTTACGAACAATAAAACGATATTTTTGAGTTCTGCTTTACGTATGCCTTTCGATAAGTTCGATAATTGTTGAAAATATAAACAAAATCTTATAATCATATCAATTTCCCATATTTCCTGAAAAGCTAGAGGAATCATTTCAATGCTAAAATTGTCCTTAGATGTCATACTATAAATCCTGGAACGCTTTTTTTATTTCTCCAACTACAACCCCCTAAACCTGCGAAATCAGTTAGTCCCAAATGATACAGCCTCTATATAGTACCATTCCATACCAACACAAATCTCAAATTTCAGCGTTGAAACTTTATTTAGTGGCTAGCTGTGTCCGATTGAAGTAAATTGTGTTTTTGACAATAAGTTACAATTTTTGCAATGGAACAACAAGTAAAATGAGAAAAAGTGGGTCGAAATGATGATCACCTAGTGAGGTGATGATCATTTAAGCAGAAACAAAACTTCTGAATTGTATCCGAGGTTCCCAGAATGGTCGACAAAGTCGACAATTGAAACGATACTCTTTATACGATTCTCGCGAAAATATTCGTTGCGCCCCAGGGCCAAACAACTACATCATTGATTGTTATAAGATTTAAAACACAATGATTATATGTTGGATATTTTCAGAAATTAAATTGTAGATGAGAGGTGTTTGTTTTTTCTTTATCTTTCTAACAATTTACATAGTAATAACCGAAACCCTTGACCATTTTATTGTTGAAATAGACAATGTTTTGTATAATTACCACATAACGTACAAATTTATGTGCTGTCATACCGAACCGGAGCCAGTCGCATATACCGCGTTTGAGAGGTATTCAGGATTATTATCATCTCAAAATACAACGAGCTATATAGTTATAGTTATAATATATTTTGTTACATAAAGGTCGGTTTTAGGGAAAATAGCATAACGAAGTATGACCATAAATAACTGATGCACGGCCTGTTGTTGACTGAAGTCGCATATTTAATTTCGTACGACTCGTTATACATCAGTTGACAATAATTGAATATAATTATAAAAAACTCTTAAATACAAATCTTCACATCTACAGGAACATAGATTTATCAAATGATTATTATAAATTATTTGTATAATCTTTTTTTATATAATTATCATTAATGGAATGTATAATCTAGTTTTCAGCAGTTAAATTAGATGAGATATGAAAAAAAAAGTGTGAAAATTATACTGCAATTGTACAAAATAAATGCAAATCTAGTGATAACGTTTAATCTAAATTCTCTCCTGTTTTTTATTATTATTACATCTAGAATTATAAAACCAGGTGAGAAATAAATTTATCCATTATAGAAGATAATTGAATAAATATCGTAAACAAATATAACTACAAAAAAAACAAAAAAAATGCATGTGCACTTATGTATATATACATAAGTGCACATGCCTATAGGCACGTTAGAAGTTATACTTATTTTCAGTAGGAAAGTTGGTGAAAATTTCCATATTATCTTAGGTCTAAAATCTGTCGAGGTCATGTCTCACTGGTGAATTTTTTTTTTCTATAAGGACGCTTAAGAAGTTTACTTCAAAAAAAAAATTAGAAATACCTAAAATGTAATTTTATTTGTAAGTTTGTTATTTATATTAGGTAACATTCAATTTTCCAAGTTGTAATTGAACGATACTATTTAACTTGATGGAATTTATTTACCTGTTCGACGATTAAATAGAAATATTGATGGAAATACTTTATACAAGCACTGAATTCCTTCATTTCCACACATTAAAGTATCGTAGTAGAAGAAGAAGAAGAGAAAAATGATTGAGATAACTTGAAAGTCTCGCTTCTTCGATTACGATTCCAATTATTTGGTTTTTCAAAATATCCTTATAATTGACTTAATCTTGATATAAAAGTAACATATTTGTTCTTAGTAAATAAAGCCCGTGTCACACGAGACAAGTTTTCTTGCTAGATTGCTAATTGGCACCGAAGGTAGCTGCAAAGTTGAAAAATGACGTCACTATATACAGGCTCTTTTGCTTGATTGCATGCTAGATTTCTATTGTAGTGATAGATTTGCTGCTAGATTCGATGTGACCCGATTTAGAAGCAGCAGTTGATCACATGATTGTCATGCTCAGAAGTCTCAACTGCCACTATCTCAGCAATTCAATCTATCTATAAAGCCAGCCTCTCAACTCGCACCAAGTGAAGCCACCGCACGCTCGAAATCTAGCAGATATTCTAGCAAAAGAACTTGTCCATCTTATTTTCTATCATTAATTTGATACAGTGCCGGTCGCCAATATGACTTATTGTTCATCAACATTTCATGGAACTATAGTGTATAAGAAGGAATATTTAATTATTGTACAATTAGTCAATTACTACTAACGAGGCTATTATTAATATATATCTCAAACTAATCTATTATGTGCATTGGTAATGTAAATTGTTCTATAATTGATTTTTCGGTTAGTTCTATTTCTATTGTCCTCAATAAATAATAATCGTCGTGTATTAGTAGAGTATTTGCTTGGAACGGCGTCACCTTTATAAAAGCAAGGGTAATTACAACTTTTAGATTCCATAACACAAGAGTTTCGAAAGTTTTTTAATTAAAAAGCTTCGTTAAGAACTTGATAAGTTTTAATTTTTTTCTTGTTTTCAGACTTGTTAATAGCAATAAATTATAAATACGTCTGTGATATTAATCAGAAATTATTTCGAATTAATCCACGATCCAGAAACGGGTATGTATGCGTTCGATTGTTAATAAATTTATGTTTAGCGTCATTTAATTTTTGGCAAACTTTGTTTTATCATTCCAAAGGCGAGATTACCTTCATATCCCACTTTGACAGATTATATTTCAATGGATAAAATGATTTTGAGACGAAACCATCAGTTACTGTTGTCTTATCAAAATTGAAGGATCAAATAATATCGAACTTCAATAACTTAACAAAAACAACAATTTTTTGTTCAAATAATTATAAATCAAAACAATAAATAGTTCGTTTTTCATTTGTTAGCATTAATTATCAAAATTTTTTACACTAGAGTACTTAAGGTGTTATCGATAGTTAGCTAAATGTAATTTCGAGACTTAGCATTATATTAGCACCACAAAATCATGTAAATTGTTGGCCAACTGTTTTTATTTATATGTAGAATCGATCTTTGATGATTTCAATCAAATAATTGTAAGTTAGTTTGTTTGTATCATCATCAATATGATGCCCAGCAAAAAATCAGGCTGAGCTTGAGGAAGCGAGACTCAAACGGTCTTCGAGCGCTTATCCATCAAAATATAATTAACTCTAATATAACAAACGAAGAAATTCGATTATACAGGAAAAACTCTATATTCTGCTCGCTAACAAGCCACAGCAGAATGAAACGAGATGAAGATCTCTCCAATTGCCAACAAACCACTGTGAAGAGAGCGGAACAAATGGCATTTCCTGATTGATAACAAGCCACGGTGTATGAGCAAAACAAAAATAAACAAAGCAACGGTCTCTTCTGTCACATCAAATCACGATGTAGAACAGAAAGAAAATAGACAGTGCAACAGTCTCTCCAGTCGCCAACAAGCTAAGTTGTAGAGAGAGTGGAGCAAAAGGCGTATTGTGGCCGCCAACAAGTCATGGCAAAAACGAATAAAACATCAACGATCTCTTCAGCCCTAGCAAACTTTCAGGAAGAGCCAAGTAAAAAAAAAACGGATTCATCATTGCTCAAAGCATTTGTTGTTAGTGGACTGCTTTCTGTCAGGAGGTACGGACCACGCATGATAATAATAATTAAATTTCTCCTTAAATTCTTCCTAAATAAAGGCTGTTTTTCTCAACAGCTGTCCCATTACGCCGGTTTGATCTTACGACGTTCCTCCTTCCTGTTGAAGATCTCACCATTGGCAGTCTAACAATTCTAGTTACACCAATTTATTTTGAATTATGACTTCCTCAGATACTTTCTGCAGCTCTATGGAGCATTTATTCAAATTTCTCAGGAAATCGATTATTATTTGAAGTAAATCAAGTTGTTTGTTTTTTTTTTGAAGAAGCAACTTTAATTTTATTATATACAATTATTTGATAATCATATACATTTCGGTATGCTCGTAGTACAACCGCACTATAGCAAATATACAGTTTGAATTTAATAATATCTGTACGACCCTAGTATTAATTAAAACCTGCTTTAATTATGGCATAACCGTCAAAAGTTCACTGATCTGTATCTCTGTCTACACACAGTTGTATACGAACATATAATATTCACACTAGTTTTGTTTTAATAATAAACAACAACAAGATATTTGAAATTAATTGCAATAAACTGGTTTTAATTAAATATAATAGCATCTCAAGTACCTAACTAGAATTCAAGAGATGGAGAGCTTTCAGATTTTAAGCAATAAATGAATAAAATTTAAAAACTCAAAATCGACGTCTATATATATATTATATTTATAGATATTGATGTATGTTGATTGCACAATTAAAAACAGATAAATACATGTAGGTTTCATTCAAAATTTCGTTCGAAATATAAATTAGAATCATATATCATGTTTTATGATCCAAACTGAATCGTTGTTCCGTTTCATACCGAGAATGTAAATTGAAAGTCAACTGGAATATTGTTATGAACGAAATAGACACAACGGAATTGAACATTAAAAATTGAAATAAAAAAAATTAAAATCAAACAATTGAAAAAATATTTCATTATATTTACAAAGACGGACTGTATATTTATTTAGAAAAAAAAATATTGTACGATATTGCGAGATATATAACGTATAT
>JAZBGX010001555.1:0-12109 GCA_037414775.1 Zonitis immaculata
CAAGTTGATATTGGTTCTTATTACAGTTTCCTAGTTTGTTATATATAATTCGATGTTTTGCTGTTAGATATCGCTTATTAAATCAAAATTTATTGTTATGATTAATATTATTATTATTATTGGTGGAATAAAGGATCATTGTCCTATCGAGTAGGCGCCGATTTAAAATAAAACATCCGCAAATAATCAACGATATTGACATTGACCTGTCTATTGTTATTGTCGAGATGGGTGGATGGGTGGTTTTGTCACTTTCTTTTGTTCAAATTCGTAACAACAAACCAACTGTTTTGATCCGATTGTCTATCTATTTCTCTATATAGTATATATTGGGTTCTATTCAAACATTAGATAAATAAATAAAAATCAAAGCTTCCTTTTATGTCACAAATACCTTTATCTACCTGTCGCTCTAGTTTTTATTTATTTTTGTTGTTGTTGTTGTTTGTATATGTGGCGCCTATACAACCTTTTTGTATTTGTTGTCAAATGTTTACCTGTATCCAATACTTGTTCTTTATTGTTGTTGTTGGGTCTGTTGGGGGCACGTGCTTATTCGAATAAATGGTTGTTGGGAATTACCATCGCCGCCACCACCACTACTACACTACCACCACCAACGAGCATGAGCAAGCACCAACCACCCCCACTGCCACTGTTACACGTTACCAGGAATTTCTCTCTTATTCTCCTATTCCGAGCAAAATTACATGTTCTCGTCGTTCATTCTTAGTTTGGCCGTTTGCTGGATTAGATTGTTGCTCCAGACAGTGTTATAGAAATTTTTCGTTTCTTTTCTATAATTTAGATTTTTGTCGGTGCTTGTGTGTGTGTGTGTCTCTCACTCTAATTAACAAATTTTAATCACACAAATCTATGAATTAATGAATTTATTTATTATCATTGCAATTTAAATTTTTTATTTATCTATCTATCTTCACCAATCACTAGTGGTGTTATTTTTTTCTTAATTTCAAATTTTTTGGAATTTAATAATAATTATAATAATGAGAATCAATTGTTCTATTATTATTAGTAATAATTTCTTTCTATTATTATTATTTCTAATAATAAATCTTAATAATGTAAAAATAATTAGAGCCGGTAGTTGTCGTGAATCGAAATTATGTTGTCCTGGTCGTGATTCATCCTGTGTTGTACAAAAAGCACCATTGAATGCAATTATTGAAGATTTAAATGATAAACCGTGCTATTGCGATCATGCTTGTTTAAAATTAGGTGATTGTTGTACAGATTTCAAAGAAGCCTGCGGTGGTAAGTTAATCAAATTAATAATAATAATAATAATATCTGTTGTTAATGGAAATATAAATAAAAAGCATCATCAACGTTGACTGTGGTTTGCGTGATTGTTATGATTTTCTTGTAAAAATAACGAAAAAAATAATAATAATTATATTTATAATATATAGACAAAGATAGGAAATTCATAAACAATTGATAGTATTAAAAATAAATGATAATGATGATTATAATAAAATTCAAATAACGTATTTCCGAAATTAATAAATTAATTCTATTCACGGATATTCTATAGACGACAGGTAGATCTTTGACCTTATCATCTACCTATTCTCTATCCAAAAATAGATAATTTATTAAAATATACAGACCGTCATTGTATGTATGTAACATATACAGAGAGTGATCGATCTCAAGTGTCAATCATTATTATTAGTATTATATTGGAAGGCGGGAATTCCTATTTATTTACTACATCGGTACAACTACCTTCTGTTGTTAACAAGAAAGTAATGAAACACTTGCAAAACATTCAATTTTTCTATTTTGCGTCCATAATAGCGTTGTTAAGGTAACAAAAGGAGTGCTTTAATAAAAAAGGAGTGGAATTTTTATTAAAAAGGGGTGCACAGTTGTACTACTCGACTATGACGCTCCTCGTGGCAATTTTAGTAACTAAATTCTTACAACATAAGAGTCTACCCCTACCAATGATAGTAAGATAGCAGTGCCAAGACCTGTCTATAAGACCGTGGTATGAAGGTTCCGAAACGAGTATAGCGAGCGTAGGAATCATACGAGTGAATAAATGACCATTCTATCAAGTTGCATACACTACTTCCTCTACGACCAAATGCAATTTAATAATAAAATTCAATTTTTCTATTTTGCGTCCATAATAGCGTTAAGGTAACGAAAGGAGTGCTTTAATAAAAAAGGAGTGCAATTTTTATAAAAAAGGGGTGCAAAATAGAAAAAATAGTATAAAAAACTCGTTTCAAAAGACAATTCCTGCACTCGACCATTGAAAAACTCGCGCTGCGCACTCGTTTTTTAAATTTGGTCTCGTGCAGGAATTGCCATTTTTTGTAACTTGTTTTTTAATGTACTACATATTTTGTTATTTATTTGGTAATCGACCACGTTTAATCTACAAATGTAATCAATGACCACTTGAAGGGCAAAGACTAATTTAGATCGGATCAAAATTTTTGAGTCTGAGAGTTCGAGAAATAAGCTGGGTGTAGTACCAACTTCTTTCAGTTGCCAACGAGAAACAGAAGCAACATGCGACCGAACGTTGTCGTCTAGTAAGTGCACTTCGATGTATCTCGGTTTTTTTTTCTTATGGACAGCAATGACAAGTCGGCGATAAACTGTTCGGTGTACAGCTCGGTGGTGACGGATTACTTGCGCGTCCCTGAAACACCTGAGAAGAACTTCAATTGACATATTGATACTCTTATCATTCGGGTAGCTTCAGTCAGCTCATAGAGGATCCATGGCGCTACAATTTTTCTATAGCCAAGCACTTGCATATTATTTTCAATAGTTGTATGGCTACAATTGTGACGCTTAGCCAATTCTTATGTTGTTGCATCTGGATATAATTGCAGTCACTACGCCGGACGTCATTGTCGGATCCGAGTTTTTATCAACGACTTACAGTCACGTAGCTGGTGGTGCCTTGACCGAAAGCAGCGTTTACATTTTCAACTGTTTGGCGTGCGCTTGTTTTTTTTTTTTTTGAACTTGTATAACGTTATAACCTAACACGAATTAGCTGTTCCTCCATTTCGATTACGACTGCTTTAGTACGGAGCCATGCACCAAAATTATTTTCCTTTAGGATTCGATATTGTCGATTTCGCAAAAACCATTTGGTAGTTGAATGACATCATTTTTATATATCGACAGCATTCGCTAGAGCGTTTACGTTGCCCCCGACATAAAGACAAATCGCTGCCATTTAAAAATAAATACAGTATGGATCAGTTTGTGCTGCTCTGGTCTATAACTCTTGTTTTAGTGGAGGAAATGGAAAATACATCCGAGAATTTAAAGTGTGATATCCACAGAACATCTTGACGTTCAAAAAGGTTTTTCTAGCTTTTCAGGAAATGTAAGAGGCTCATTGAATTTTTAATAATTACGTATCTAGTTGGGGTGTCGTTACCAAACCTTTTTTTACTAATGTGTACTTAACACATTAATATTTTTCTCACAGTTACAGACAAAATATTGCCCGTTCAGATTTTGGCGCTCCGGGCATGTGTTCGGATTGCCAAACTCTAGAGCCGGCCCTGATGTCGAGCAGAAAACTATATAACAGTTTATTGATGACGTCCTGTATATTCTAGTACAATCGACGTATTCAGATAAAACTTAGCTTGCAAATCAATCAAAAAATAATCGAGAATTAATGGAATTTTTTGGATTTTTCTTTAAACTTCAGTGTAAGGCCAAAAAAAAAAAACCGAACGAACATTAAGTGTTCACGATTCATCTGTCTCGTATTTCAAAGAATGTCCCAAAATAGAAGATAAATGGATTAGAATTCAATAGGTATCGTTCGACGTTAAAAAACAAAAACCATCCTCACTCAACTATTATCAAAATAAAACCGTTTTATAATCAATTTTGATTGATATAGTTCCGTTTTGTTTTTCAATAATTCCAATTGTCAATTGAACTACCGCCATTTGTTAAAGATGGCGCTACTATCGCTAAATCAGCTTCTTTCCATTTAAAGAAAAAACATAGTACAGAAAACAACGAAATTCCATTTTATCACTCTTTTGTTAATCAAGTAACATAAATATATAGAAAGAGATAGCAGTAGAGTCAATTTTAAGCTTCATAAATTCTATTTTGAAGTAGAATTTCTCATTATTATTATTATTATTATTATTATTATTATTGCAATATACAGATTGTCATTGTATATACAGAGAGTTCAATTTCAAGTTGCAATTGTTACAATAAAAAGGAATTAATTTTTGTTATATTGGTACAACTAGCTTCTAATTGTAGATTGGCCAATGAATAAGTCAAAAATGTATTAAAAATCAAATTATTCCAATCTATAGTTTCATTCGTATTGCCAACTTAAGAATACTTAAGGAAGATTGATTTCTAGTCCCTTCACAATATTGATTACCCTAATTACTATTAATTTTAATGGGTTTGATTATGTTGGTGGTGGTGGTGGTGGTGGTGGTTGGAGGGTGGGTCGGTTTGTTTGATAATCATCTGTTCAAATTTCAACATACATATATACAATATATAGAATGTTTAATTATATAATGGAATAATCTTAGTAGGTGATGAAAATGACGTTAATAGGATTTTGTTAAAAACAACAATGATTATAAAACATGTCAGTGTTCGTTAACATTTCAAGTTGGCAATATGTGTTTACTAATTTAGTTATTTAGCGTCTCTCAAGTTGGTAGTAAACGGAATGTGAAGTTACTATAGCTATATACAATATGATTATTTTTGATGGGAATCTATTTTCTTTAGATTGGTAGGCCTACCGTTTTCAAATGAAGAATCATTAAAATTTTCAAGAAGGTATTATAATAGTTGCTTAAAGCGCTCCATATACGGTGAAATTTATTTTAATCTAAACTGCATTTTTAAGATTGTAAATAATTTGAGTTTATTCAAATAACAACTTAACAACACTAAAATTCCTAACTTTTCATTTAAACATATTGTTCAAAAACTTAACATATGTAAAGTTATAAGATAAAAGAATCTAAAGTTATATAGGAACTTTTGTGTTGTTAAATTGTTTCCGTAACTTCATTATTAAGTCTAGATATGAAAAACTACAAATATTGTGAGGTTAAAAAAAACTTGACAACACTAAAGCTCCCCAACTTTTTTTTTTTTTGTTCCAATATGGTCAATTTACATATGATAAACATACAATGATAAACTTAACATACAGGGTGAGTTGAAAGTCGTGGACTTAAATGAAAGTGTAGGTAGGAGATGAAGTTCTGAGGCGAGAAGTCCGAAGACATTATTGCATGAGAGCCACCGTTTATTAGTTATTAATCGAATGAATTAGCCAATAAAGAAAAAGTGCGTAGGTGAAGTGAAAATCAATCGGGATGAGCTAGGCGGAGGCAGAGACTATGAGACATGCCAGCGGTGTGAGTTCTCCTTACTACAAGATCTGGTAAATAGTAGGGAGAACTCACCGCTGGTGTACCTCTAGTCACTGCGTCCGCCTAGCTAATCTCGATTGATTCTTGCATCGCCTACTCATTTCTCTATTGGCTGCTTTATAGAATTAATAACTAATTAACGGTGGGTCGCATGTAATAATGTCTCAAGACTTTTTGTCTCAGAATGTTGTCCTCTACCCGCCATTTCATTCAAGTCCACGACTTTCAACTCATCCTGTATATAAAGTTACTATATGTATATGGATAGATAAAGAGTGTGGTGCATAAAAGTTAGGAACTTTAGTGTCGTTAAGTTGCTTTCACAAACTTTATTAAGTCTTTAAGTAGAAGAATGTCAAGTTATCTATTATTATGTCGATAAAATTATTAAGCCTGATTAGTGCTAAACATTTTTATGTTGGTAATATATTCAAACAAAAAAAAAACCTGCATTTAAGTCATGCATTTTCACATTATTAACTAAATTTGGTTTATTTTTATCTATAAAGTGGTAGTTTAACTATAATAATAAAAAAAAAGTTATTCGATTAAACTGTATATTTAAAAAAAACAAATAACAAGATGGCGAAAAATGTGAGGTTATAATAATTTATTATATACAATTTTGATAAAGTTTCGATACTTTTTTCTTATTTCTATATGTAGTCGAAATAATAATAAAAATAATAAAAATTCTACCATAAAATAGAATTTATGAAGCTTAAAATTGACTGTACCACATCCCTATTGCCATCTCTTTCTATACACTTATATCAGTGGATTAAATGAGTGAGTAAGAAATTGGAATTTTATTGTTTTTGTTTTCTTCCTTCAATTTGTTGTTTGTTTATAATTAAATTTTATATATTGTTTAGACAATGATAGATCTCTATACTGTTGTTCATTGCAATTTTGATAATCGAGCGATCGTAGCGCCATCATTAGCAAATGGCGGTAATACAATTGATAGATGGTATCACTGGCAAACAAAACTTGATCAATCAAAATCGATTATAAAATGGTTTCATTATGAAATTTGTTGGTAGGGTGTTATTTGTTTTTGGTTTTTAAAGTCAAACTATACCTATATGTATATATCGAATTCTAATCCATTTATCTTCTATTTTGGAACATTCTTTGTAATACGAGACAGATGAATAGTGAACCCTTCAAGTTTGCTCCTTTGCCTTACATTCACATTTAAAGAAAAGTCCAACAATTCCAGATTCTAGATCAATTTTTGATTAATTTGCAAGCTGAATTTAATTTTTGTTTTATCTAAAAAAACGTCACTAATTATAGAATATACAGGACGTCATCAATATGCTGGTCGTTTATTCTTCTTCTCATATTTTTTGACATAAAGCAATGACGCCATTTATCTATTAAATGGTTTGCAAGGATTTAAAGCAATTGATATGAAATATACAGAGCGTCAACAAGAGTTAGAACAGAAGGGGCATACAGTTTGCAACATAGTAAGCATCAAACACCGAAAAACTAAAGAGAATACACCTGAGATGGTAGAAGAACTAAAGCCAAATGCACCTTACATGATAGAACATCTATCAATGTTTTTGAATAAGTTAAAAGCAATGTTCAAACAATTACTTAACCAGAACATTATGATACTAAACATACTAAGTACCGTTATAAGCAAAATTGTCGATTAATGGAGAATCCAATAAGAATTAAACTCTGGAACGCAAATGGACTGTTAAGGTATAGGTTTAAATTAGATAACTCCCTCCATTTGCACAAAATAGACATAGCCCTAATATTCGAAACCTATCACACAATTCATCCAGATGATACCGCACACGGTGGTGCAGCTGTTTCAATCCGAAACTCAATACCTCATCATCACGGATCTCCACTGCACCAAACAAATGAAATACGAGCTGCAATAGTCCAAGTCGAAGCACAGTCATGGGCCTTTGATATGGTCGCAGTATATAGACCGCTAAGTATTGAGGCGAATGAATACAGAGCACTTTTCATGCAATTATGAGAAAAATTTATTGCTGGAGGTGATTGGAATGCCAAACACACCAAATGAGGCTCTTGATTGATTACTCCTGTAAATAATATCCGTACAAACCACATCCAAAACTACCGTGATAGTTTATGCCTTATGACTCTACCTATCAAAGCTTTTGACTCATCAGAAGATAAACAAGAAATCACTAACAACCACAAATACCTGGTCAACTATTGAAGCAGTTTGCACAAGAGGGCAGTGATATTCTCAACTACAATATATAATTGTTTGCTGAGACTGACGTATGCGCCTGTAACATGGCAATTTGCTCAAGTAATTATGATTCTCATACCGGCAAACCCTTAAAGGGAGTTGAATCCTATCGACCAATCAGCCTACTGTCCGTCATGCTCAAGATCTTTGAAAGGCTACTCCTGACAAGGATGAGCGAAGACACTAATATAGACGCAATCGTTTCATCTTTCCAGCTCGGATTTTGCGAAGGCCACTCCACGATACAACAAACACACGCTTGAAATTCAATCAATCCAAGTCAACACAGATAACGTTTACCAATCGGAAAATAGATTGTCCTATGGTAATGATCCACGGTCAACACCACTCAAATGGAATATCTGGGATTGATACTCGACTAGAGACTAACATGGAAGCCTCACTAAGTAGCCAATAAAATACAAATCAATCTAAAACTTGCCAAATGAGCTGGCTCATGGGACGAAGAAGTCAACTTTCAACAGAAAATAAACTACTACTATACAAATCCATAATCAAGCCAATCTGGACTTAGGGAATTCAGCTCTGTGGCTGTACAAAACACAGTTGAAGTCAAAAATACTAAGAGTAGCATTCAATGTTTTATGTTACATCTGTAACAAAACACTCCATAGAGACTCAGACATACCACTTGTAGAAGACGAAATTCGT
The DNA here is from genome assembly GCA_037414775.1 of Zonitis immaculata. Classification (NCBI taxonomy): domain Eukaryota; kingdom Metazoa; phylum Arthropoda; class Insecta; order Coleoptera; family Meloidae; genus Zonitis; species Zonitis immaculata. Next base: position 8,371 of record JAZBGX010001555.1, read on the forward strand.
AGATTTACAGAAAACTATTTCAATAAATTATTTGGTCTTACGGACAAAGAAGTCAGCCAGTTGAACGTTTCTCCACAAGTTACTAGAAGATTGAATAGAATCTGGCCAGCAGACAATATTGAATAACAATTACCCTCAACCTGAACAATTTCGGAGTGTTGTCAATGGATAACTTCTCCAACAAGTGCTAATCCTTATAATAATATTTACTTAAAGCCTCCCAACGCAGGTTGCAAATTTGCAATAATAATTGTTAAAAAAAGTAATAAAATATAAGTACATTGAACTAAACATCTTCATTATATGAATAATATTATGTATAATATTTAATTAATAAAATATACAGCACGTCATCACTATACTTGGCGATTTTTTTTTTTTTGTTATTGTCTATTTTAAATTCAAATTGACATAAGGAAGTTATCAAATGACAGCGAAAATTGCATTGAAAATTTTTCCAATCAAATTATGGAAATAACATGGGGGAAAATATTTTCTTTATTAAATAATAATAATAATAATAATAATAATAATGATAATAAAAGAATCTTGTCATAAACAATGGAATAATGGTTGTGCGAAACTTGTGAGAGAAATGGAGAGTGATGGAGTGGAAAATTTCACTAGCCGAAACCGTTGACATATGAAAAATTTGTTAAGCAAATTAATTACATCCTGTATAATTTGTGTTTGATTCTTTTTTGAAAATAAACTATTACCAAAATAACTTTTCTAATTTTATTATAATCGAGCAAAGACATGTACTTACAAAATTTATAAATAGAATTAATACCATCCGAGGTGGCGTTGCTCATATTTCAACATGTCTTCTATTACTGCCACGTCATCCTACAAGAAAACAAAACAAAAAAAAAACTACACAACTATTCATTTAAATTTTATCTAACATTACTTTCATCTCTACAAAAAAAAAATATATACATAGATACAATTTTAAAATAGCTTTAAGTGAAATAAAAGAGACACCATTATAGCTTAATGCGAATAATAGAAAGAGATGACAAGTACTCATAAAATTAAAAAAAAACAAAACAAACAAAACAACCAATGAGTTAAAATTGAATTAAACCCCAGTCGATTTATATCCAATTTTAAGTTAAAAAAAGACAACAACAACAAAAATAACGTAGATGGAAAATAGAAATAGAAATTAAAGAATTTGAACATAAAGTTGGCCATGTTGCTCGTATTTTCTGTACAATTTATTTTTTTATTAACAAAAGAAACAGAAATAATTGAATGATTGTTTGGTTTTTTTTTCGTACAAACGCGCGTTCAATTTTTTTATGTTTTTTATTCAGTTAACAGTTTAATTAAAGTGTGAACACGGCTTAATTGTAATAGTTAACCATCGATTTTATCTGGTCGATACTTAATTATTGTTAATGAAAATAAAAAAAAATGGGCGTGGTTAAATAATTAAAGCTCACCATAAACTGTAATTTTCAAATCAATCGAATAATAATAATAATAATAATGGAAGAATTGAGCTTTATTTTGTATGTCATCCCTTCTTTAACAAATAGGGGATGATAAATTTATTGAAATTATCTTTGAATTTTTCTTGAATTTATAATATTAATAAATATTTTATTAATATCTATAAAGATATAGTAAAATTTAATTTTAAGGGGATGTTTCAACCCCTAAATATAAGAAATCAGCTCACCTAACAACATCGACACATTTTGTTTTTAATCTATTTCGAACTTAATTCTTAATTCGTTTACCTCCACCACCAACCACCCTTATATACAATATATTGAAACAGTAACAACCCCCTGTTGTTGTTGTTGTTGTTATATTATTTTATATATAGAAGAGAAAAATTCATAAATTTCGCATACCATCCCGTTTTATCTGGATTGAGTTTATGAAAAGAAAATTGGAAAATCGTTGAAATAAAGGGGTGAGTGGGGAGGGGGAGTGAGAAAGGGTGACTATTATAAAGTATAAAGAGAGAAACTTATCAATATTAAAAACAAGTTTATAATAGAAATTGAACAAAAAAATTTTTTTTTTGAAGATTATTGCAAATAAGGGTGATTTTCTACAAAGGGGGTTGTTATTGATGTTATAAGTTACTTTTTAATTACTTGGTCCATTAGAGTAGAAACGCTAATGATCGTTGAGAAAGTTAATTTATTATTATTCGGAAAAATCTATTAAAGGGGTAGTTTCATCCCTTAATAAAATTATTTATATATTATATTTTAATTGTTATTAATTTAATGTAGTATTTATTAGAGAATTCTAGATAGTCTAGAGCAAAAGGGGTAACTTTTTTTATAATCATTCAACCCCTATTCCTATTATTATTGTCTTTAGTTAGTGGAATGAATCAATAGCAACGTTGCTATGTAATCGTTAAATTAATCAAAACGAATGATCATTTAGTGTAAGCATTTTCAAACTATACAATAACAACCCCTAATCACAAATACGACACAACTACCCTAATTTCCAAGACAACGTCTCTCTATACAAATTAATTATTATTTAGTTTCTAATTAGATGTATAACGAAAGGAATTCAATAATAAAATTTGAATTTTAATTTGATAAAGAAAAACAATAGGCAGAATTATAATGAAGGGGTGAGCATTCCAAAAAGGGTGTATTATTTTTATTATTATTATTATTATTTATATTAATATTAATATAAGTATTATATTATATTATAGGACTCCAATATTGGTTAACTCTGTTTTAGTAATATTTAACGGGAAAAAAATCATCCCTTATTTTTTATTTTTCAAAACCACCCCTATATTTTAACGTCCTCATTTATATTTAATTCATTCCATTTATATGAATGTATTCTGTATAAAATGCAAAAAAGAATTTTTACAACTCATTTCGTAGCCTTTAAAAATTTTTTATAAAACAAGTGGAACAACCCCTTATGCATGATAATCATTATCATCATCATTGTCATTAATATTCTTTTGGAAAAAAATAATCACCTTTTATATTGGTGACACAACAACCTGTTGGGGATTAACCTATTTTTTTTTTTTTATTTTAATAATCCTGATGAAATGTCAAAATCATTAAACGCCATGTTGAATCTGTCATGATTATATACTTATAGGTTATTTTTTTTCCAATAATAATGATATCAATGATAGATTCTATGGGATGCAATTGCGGTTTTGTTTCATGAATGCCATTTTGAATTCGTAATCTGTTGGGAATTGCTCTAAATCTTTTCCTTTTTAAATGTCAAAATCAGTAAACGCCATTTTGAATCTGTAACTGTCATCATTATACCTATAGTATGTAATTGCGGTTTTAGTCCATTTTTTTTTTGCTTTTTAATAATCTTTTTATTAAAATACTAATAAGAGTGTAAGAGAGAAAGAGAGAGAGAAACGGTTTAATCTTATACAAAGCGCCCTCTATAATTAGACATTGCTTACACCATAATAATAGTAGTAGTAAATCATCCCCTTTATTATTCTCTTCTTTAATTCTACCACTCTCTCTCTACCTACTACCTGAGTGACAATGTGATAAAGGAAACATTACGAAATTCCTGTCTTGTATTTTATACATTTGTTTTAAAAAATCCCACCCTCAAAAAAAAATAACTAATCTATATGTGTATATAATCTATCTCACTTGCTCTTACTATAGAATTATTTTGATATCATAATTATATAATAATTTTCCACCTCAATTTACGATTTTCATAACAAATTAGATAGACACTAGCG
>JAZBGX010001556.1:3306-17712 GCA_037414775.1 Zonitis immaculata
TTATCATTATTATTATAATTAATTTTTAAAAATTTCTCGAGATTATTACCATTTTGTCAATTAAAAAGTCAACGAATTGTGTCCGAATAAAGATAACAGGTGTGTCACCTCTTATTTACCTGAGTTCGTCTGTTGTAAATTGCCTTCAAAAAGGACCTTGCTACTTATTAATCTAATTGGTGTGTAAAAAGTACAAAAACACTAAAAAGATACAACCGTCTGTTGTTCAAAATATTCCGGGCTCCATAATGCAATATAATTTCTGTTTCGATTCTGCAACATGGTATCTTTTGTGGAGGACGTGCAATAGTCAAATTCTAGTAATATTTTGTTTATTAAATAGTATTAATTCGTTATTTTATTTATTTTAATGATAAAAATTGAGGATTATCTATACATCTATACAAGTATTAGAATTGATATTGTTTAATTAATTAAGGAAAATTCAAATGATGTGGTTTCCTACGATTATTTATTTGATAAGTCTCTAGAAAATGTTGTTCTATACAATTCTATTGGAATTCTCGTAGTAGGTACCTTAGATTTTTTTTTTTGTTGGTAGGTCCGGTTGGTTAGAACATCATTGTCATTAATTTAATTCAACCTTGGATTTACCAATTATATATCTAAAAAAATAAGTTGAATAATTTCGAAATATAACGACAATCTAACTAACATATGTCCAGCAACAAACAAAAAAAAGTGTCACTTTTAGATAAAAACCACTCGAACAACTTTAGTTGATTCCTGCTGCCATCACAAAACAATGCAATACTCAATTTAGTCAATTAGCTGCATACGTATATAATTTAGCAACGTGATACTTTCACCTAAAAACGAACTATAGCCTAAAGTGTATTTATTTATGATGAAACTATATTTTTGCTAAAATCTTCCACAGCATAATAAGCACAACAACAAAATATATATTTCTCTTATAGTACCGTCTTTGCATCGGCAAACGCTTGCTAATAGTAAGTACGTTACATGTAATCGGCAGAATTTTTGACGCGTCGCCTACCACGCTGGACTGTGACAACTCTTCTGAATTTTTCTTCTGTGTATATACAGTCGGATATTTTAACTCGATCTCAATTGGGTTGAATGTTTTGTATACAATTAACGATAAGCGAAAGCTATTGTTTTATTTCTACTAATAGTAACGACCAGACGATTGGTATAGGTGCGTCACAAATTTTGTCGATAGATCATTTGAAATTGAACGTACTATATATACGTTATTATATATTTTTTTATATTTTGGTGTTTCTGTTAATTAGAATGTAGAGTTTATTTTTTTTAATTATATAATCTCTAGATAGAGATCCGGTTACATAGAAAATATATACTGCAAGTATATAATAAAAATTACAAAATTATGATACGTTTCATTCAAGAATTTTATCAATCCCATAATCGATTCATATATAAAAAGAATTTCGTATATAACGGAAATACGTTATAAGCGCGCCACCATTTTCCTCAAATATAAAAATAACACAAGAACAATAGATAAGGTATTGTTGTTATTAATTGAATAAAATAAAATATTTCCACACCAAGTCCGCAGGATAAAGATCTTCCAAAAGAAAAAACAAAAAAAACATCGAAATTATAACTCAAAGTTAATTATTGAATAATTCAATAAAAAAAGGGATAGAGCAAAATATAAGATATGCTCGTGACGATTTGTAGTAAGACGGGAGCAGTTTTGCGCTTACCTACGTATAGATAGATGGATATTTTAACGTTTTGCTGCGGAAATAGATTTATATTGATTAATTTAATTTTTTTTCGAAAATTTTTCCAATCGGGAAATTCATTATAATTGAAATATTATCGCTTCGTTGCACTTATTCGTTATTTATATTTTCCATTTCAAACATAATAAATTAATTTTTGTACTAATCAATGATTTGTCAATTGAAAAATTATTGTAAACAGTTGCAATTCCAATTGAGAACTTAATGACAAATAAAAATTGTATTTGAATTTAATTGAACATGGTAATGTGTCGTTTATTTAGATAATTTATTGCTTTTAAAGAATTTTTCCTTCTATCTATAATAATTTATTATTAAAATTATTCGTAACAGACTTCAATTGATAAATCAATCAATTTCGATTAAATTGCAATATAATTCCGAAAATTTGAATTAAATAAAATTGTTCAAGAATCTGAAGAAAAAAAACAACAACTATGGTATGTTGAATTCCTCGTCTACGACATTTTATTATTCCTTTGGGGTAGAAGTAGGTTTTTTCCAACTTCCCCCACACACAAACACACACAAGTTATATTTATTCTTCCAACTTTAACAAACAAGGACCCTTTTGTTCCATTGATCGAAAGACTCGATTTTTTTTATTATTATTATTATTATACACGCTCTGTAAAACATACAAATCGGGTATTTTCTTTCAGCGTTATACTTACTGTATATTTAAAAATATTTATAACTAAATTTTTTAAACACATTAAGTATAAAAAAAATATTGAACCAATCATAAGTTTGGGAAAATTTATTTGTTAATATTCCTATAAGTAGGTATATAGCAACATTGTATATTTGAGGTTGTATTGTTTTTTCTTTCTTTCTTATTTTCATAAGATAGATTAATTCAAAACGCCTCTTACATTCAACAAATAAAAGAAGAATGGAACCGAAAATAGAAGGATTCAGCACTTTAACATCAAAAGAATGGTGCCGCTTAAAGAAGTTATAAATGCATGAATATATATATCGTAAATAATTCCAAAAAAACAACAACAATATTCTATAGACATGTGCTTTTAATTATTACACACAAACTAAATATGGCGAATTTGACTACAAAAGGCTCCGATATATAGATCAATCCAAATAATGATAATATAACTTCATTGTATATATACTTGTATACAGTAAAACCTTTTTCAACGGGCGACAGTCGAACTTTATAAGGCAAAACCTGTTTCAAGGGGCACCTTCTTTTTGACAAATGCAGACACTATATTTATCCCACCATTCAATATTTCTTCAAGAAATTAACCTCCTTTCTAATTTCTTAGAGCTCTTGTTGAGATTAGAGAGTGTGATTGTATCAAATTAAAAAGACCAACCAACAGGATGCGGCCATTTTATTCAATCCAGCGATTGCATCGATGTACTTATGCTTGCTTACAATAAAACAATCAATCCAAGAAATTGCAACAGTCCTATGTTATTACAGGAGGCCGGGGACAATCGTTTATGTTGATGTATCGTCTAATAATAGCCAATTTTTCAGTAAAATCTCCCCTAACGGACACCTCCCATGACCAAAAGCTTTCTAATTCCTCGAGCTTTTTATATACTCGGATCAATAAATCTTTGCATTCACGACGTCATCTTCAGTTGTACTAAGTTACGACAAGAAGAAGCACTATACTACTGTATAGTGTTCAACTTATTGAGGTGCATGTCAAATTTTTGTCGTAACTTAGTCCAACTAGAGATGACGTAGATGAAGAGAATTGTTGATTCGACTATATATGTGAATTCTGTAAAGGTTGAAGCGAGAAACTGACGCAATCATTATTTTTCCACTTATTACTTTCCCAAGAAATTTACTTCCCTCAGCCGGACACTTTCTAATTTCTAATTCAAAGAATGCTAACACAATGTAGGTTTTATCATTCATATTCCACTGGATATTTTTGTAAATAGAGTACACATGCAAAGCTCCTACGTTCTCAATAATAACGCACAGGTTATTATATAGGAATTATTCCTTTTAAGCGAAAAACATTCCCCTTTTCGTTTCTCTGTTAGTGTGCGTCCAAGAGAGGTTTTACTGTATTTATATTTATGTAAGGATAGAAATTTTAATTTAATAAAATGTTAAAGCGTCTGCTCATGTGGCTTATACAATTTCCTATGAATAAAGGGAACCAACCACAATTTATACAAGAGCGACGCTTCAATTTATCTCCTTATATAACAAAAGGGTTGTTTTCAACAGTCACGAACTTAACTTTTTAATTTAAAATTATTGTTATATAAAACTGATGATATTCGAATTTCTCATTGCAGTTATATTTCTTGAAATATAAATAGAAACAACATTCGAATAACTATCACGAATTTAGTTTATTAGAGCGAGATAGATAAAGCTCTCTATTTCCTGTAGCAGGAAGTTACCTTCCATAAACTGGAAATACGTTCCAATCTTACCAAATCCTTGACGCTTATTCCTAAAATCCTTGTTTTGCATTCAACAAACGTCTTTTACTAAAACACACAATTCCAAATACGTTATAGTCCCTCTATATAAATATATATTATCGTACATCTCTTTCTTACATACTTATTATTGGTATTCTTTACTGTTAAATATATCGTATAACGAAAGCTTTAATATATACATTTCCAAAGACATTAGAACATAATCGTAGTTAAATTACAATATTGTTAGTGAAGAATATATATATAGAAGTGAGTGTTTGATTTAAAGCGACTTTTATCAAAATTTATTATCACCGTTTATGGCCGATAAACAAACAGGTGTTGAATAAATTACTACTGGTCATTTTTTTTCCGTTTTGTTTCTGTTTTTGTTTCGAACATCGTTAAAATTTAGACATAGATAGCTGCATAATCTCGAAAACTCACCCTGTTCTTGTTTTTTTTCTTTATCATTACCATTCAAAATTTCCTGATGTTCTATCTATATGCGCAGATGTCGTTAAGAAGCCAATTCTATCCAGAAATTAAATCATTGTCTCTATATACCTTTTGTCTAAAATTGTCTGTAGATAATTGTTTTTTTTTTGTTTCTTTTATATTTCCTATAATAAAAAAATCTTTAGTTAATTTTTCTTTCTAATTTAAGAAAGTTAACCCAATTATATTATCGGTTATAGAGTTCGTTTTTCTAAAATCGAGGAACCATGTGCTATATATGTATATACACTACACATATACAACCATTTTATCATCGAATTGAACAAATTTAATATTCCCAAAAGCACTCGAGCTTGTTATTATACCAAAGTCTGGTCCTGAATAAGATTTAATCGTAAAATGGTTGCTGGTGCAGATCTCTATCTATATCTATCTCTCTTTTTCTTTTTTGGAATGAATGCTTTTGCTTGCTCACTCGCTTGCCTTATAGATTCATTCGATCTATATATTCCACTTAGATCTTATACTATATAGATATATATATTCACCATGAATTTATATAGAAGGAAAAAAAACATGATATAGCAGTCGAATCTGGAGCAACGACTAAATATTTAGAAAGAAAAAAAATATTCATGTTATAAAATGGCAGGTGCCATCCATAACAACATGTACAGGAATAAGTACATTAACATGTTTATATCGTAAAAAAAAACATTGTTTTATCAGATTTTGCTTATTATATAGAAATATCAAGATATTTTTGAAATAGACGCAAAACTACTTGTTTTTTTTTTTAAATTTTATTATTACAATGACATTGGATAAATTTTAAGGAGGCTCGACATATCAACATAAAATGTTGACCTTGCTCACTGCCGCTTTGAACAATTCAACGATGGCGAAGCCAAACCATTTGCAAAAGTTCCTCAACCAAGCAGGCGATCCTATGCCTGCCAAATCCTTATTTTTCTCATCTCCAGCTCACTTTCGTTGGTTGTCGCCTGGCCTCCTAATGATGCTTCCTCTCAAAAATGGCTTCACTATAGATATTAAATAGTTGCATGGGGGCAGGACAGCCTATATTTCTATTTTAATCCTATATAGACTCAACTTTTGCAGTAGTTTTTATCTAGTTTCTATATAATTATTAATGGTTTTGTTTTTACTCTCGCATATTCCGCTGATGTAGCAGCGCTCTCCCTTTGCAATTCGAGAATTTTGAATGAAATATTCCATATAATATAAAGGAAAAATCAATTTTCCGAATGGAAATATTAGCATAAAAACAATTTCGATAAGTACTTGGTGATCATAAAAAAAAAATGATCATCCTCATATATAATAATTTTGCGTTTTTCCATATTTCTCTAATAAAATATTTGATTTGTTATAATAAGAAATATCTCATATATGGTAATAACGATAGTATGAAACAAAAGAAAATGTCGGTTCTAGTTCTATGTACTGTATGTATATGTATAGGGGAGCTTTTTTGTAAAATTCAATTTGCCATTTTTATATATAACAGTACGCCACAGCGGCCGAAAGCTTTCTCATGTTTGTGGATCTCACTCACTATATATAACAATAAAAACGAACTGGTCTGATAGATCTTGGACATTATATTTATATATGTATATGTATATATATAGAACGTCAAAATTAAATGGAGCGAATTCTCGTTCGACAACAAACAGATGACAGTATGTATATAATTCACCAAAAATAGATAAATTAGCAAAGCAAAAAAACAAACAAATTATATATGAAAGATGTCGATCGTTTTCTTGTCTCATACCCACCCCAAAATAGCCGGGCTATTTGCACTAGGAAAGAATCACGCAACGTTTGCAATATAAAAGGGCTATGTCCCTTTTACTTTCCTTATATTATCAACAGCAGGGTATATCTATATATATATAAGGAGGCTTATAATTGATATTTGTGGTGTAGAGATCTTTCCGGCGGCGAAATGAAATAGTTCCGGTTCAGTTGGTCTTTATCTTCTACTAAGATGTCTCCATAAACTCTGATTACATCGAAAGCCAACCCCCCCGCCCCCGGAAAACAATGATAGGAAAAGTTTCTGGTTATTCCATCACGTTATAATGTATATTCCGCCTCTACTATTTCTTTAGTTGAAACAAACATAATTTCAAAAATTTTATGATTAGGTTGTAATTTTTATTAGTATTGTTATTATTTTTTTAGGCAGGAAATTTCGTTTTGCGGTGTAATTCTAATGCTTCAAGCTGTTCGGAGACGTGGAACGAGTTCTTCATCCCTTCGAGTTGTCTAGCAGGTGACGTATATAAATGTTTAAGAAGAAAAAAATATTTTATAGTTTTACACTAGGACGTGACTAAACTAAAACTATACCAATTACTATATTATATAAATCATTATATATGGATTTATTTATAATAAACGTGACTGTTGAGATGTTGAATAGATTATATCGAAAATATTTTTGTTCAAAAATTTCGTTCGATGAGAATTATTGCAATATATTTCTCAAATTTGATTTTATTATTATGATGTTGTGCTGTCGAGAAACATATCGATAATATAATCTCTTCCAGACGTGCCAATGAAAAAGACCAGACTTTGGTTTATTCATTGAAACGTTGTTATGTCTAATATTTTGTTTAAAAAATATTTTTTATTATCTTCGTTATAAATGACGATAATCATGATAAATATCAAAATTCCCATCCACAGACTCTCGAGAGTGTTTCCTGGATCTACTCTGGCAACGTTCCATCAAGGTAATTATTATTTTATTCGTTTATATTAAGTAAATTGCAATTTAAGAATAAAAAAAGAACAAAATGTCGAGATCGTTTCCAAATCGGATATTGTTAGCCATCCGAGAATTTCGTTTCGAGAGTTAAAACTGATGGCGGCCAACGTAGCGCAACGAATGGAGCTTCGTCCAATATACTTTCAAACGTTATAGTTGGTAAGCTCACACCCCGAATAGCGGGCGGAGATATGCGCCATACCAAAAATATATCATATAGAACCATATCAATTATTGGCTAGTTGCCAATGTATATTTTTACCTTCAAATCGAATACCTGGCCTAAATAAATTAATATGTCGAAAAAAATTATCTTCAATTAGGTCAATTTATTTTCGATTATTCATGCCAAATTGTTAAATCCAGAATAAATAAACGAAATAATTGGGTTATTTTTGTATCGTTAATTTGGTGGATTTATCGAGATTTTATGCTAATGAGGTGGTAGGTCTCCAATAAAACACCCCTATAGGATGCACCTGGAATTTTATGGGGTTCACCCGTGTCCAATTTTAACAACTTAACAAGTGTCACTTTCTATTGTGATTTTTTTTTTATTTCTTCTCAATTCCTTTTAATTTTAGATTTATTCCCAACAATCATCGAACAAGACAAAAAAAGACTTGAATTTTAATCCAATAATTTGAATATTTTAATGTCCGTTACAAGTTTCGAATATTTGTCTCAAATTAAAGGAAAAAAATAAATAATTAAAATTCCGAATGGATACTTTTCCTCATCATTATAAGAATAGGAACAATCAAAGAAATTTCAATTTTCAACTTGTATTGAAATGGTTGTATAAATTTATATTGGACGTATGTCGACAATCGGTTCATATCGTTGTTCATGCAGTGGCAAAGTTGTTCCATCGTATAGCCGCTAGATCGCAGGCGCGTTCCCGATTCGACTCTACAGAATTTCCACACGAGATAGTCGAAAAGATTCAGTATGTGTTTGTAACTTGTACGTTGATGTCAGTTTTAGAACGTACATGGTGAACGTACTGTCGTCGATTACGATATTTTTTTTTTTATAAAAAAATATAAAACGCGACACTTTTTTATTAAATTTTTTTTTCTGGAAACAAAAAATCCAAATACGAATCCTATTTCCGATTTTTTGAAAAAGATACCCCAAAAATTTTTAAACGTTGATTTTATCAAAGAGTGTGACTAATTGACTTGTCTATTTTCTACCTGAATAGGTTGAAAAAAGGGAGTTTTTGTGGGCCGACCGACCCATCTTATTCGGTGGTGTTTTGTTGTTGTTGTTGTTGTTATTGTTGTTGACGTGTGTTATTTATTAGAAAGGGTAGCCGCTCTCTGGTGGGGGTCGAAAATAATACGGTTTTTTTTCTTCTAGAAATTAAATCAAACAAATAAAAATTATAACGAGAGTTTGTTGTATTATAATAGTAGTACGATAGATTTACTTTAAATAAACACCGATAAAAGTGTTTCAGTATCAACTAAAAGTTACGACCGCCAATAAATTAATTTACGGCTCATAAAATTGTGTTTTTGTATACATTGTGCATCGCTTTGATTTATGTGCACATTTACACCTGAAGTGCGATCTATTATTGTGACGAAATAGTGACAGTAAATAGATAAGCAGAATTTCGATCAATTTATTAAGACATTATTTGTTGATTATTATTATTATTGGAAACCGTCTCGACATTTATTCAAAGTTTAATGACATTATCGAAATTGAATAATTTGATCTAATTGTATTATTTTTGATTTGTTTTTTTTTTCTCCAACTGCTACATCCTCGTTCGGCATCTGTCATTTAACTGTTCACATTCTATTTTGATCGTTGATCTCCCCGCCACACCACCACCACCACCACCATCGACACATTTATCGTCACACAACTTCCGATGCTGTGATCCCATCACGCGAACATCATCCTCACCATCGCGGACCCCGTGGCGTGCGCCGCACCCACCCTGTACGACCATGTGCATCCCCCCGGATCCTCCCCAGCCACCGGAGCGGGGTCTTCCACCGGGGTGACGTGGTGGTCAATGATGAACGGCGGACTCTACGAAGAGAGTCCACCACCTGCCCCACAAAGTGCAGCAACACCAATAAGTAATAGCGGTATGACAAGTCCAGCAACTGTACCACCACCAACGGCGACAACATCAGCTACATCAAGTTCATCACCTGCTAGTGTTACTAGCAATAGCGGTTCAGCAGCTGGACCGTTACACATTCCAGCTAAAAGACTAACAACGGCTGGTTATGGGGAATGTGCTGAACCAAGTGTTATTAGACATTCACATCACGGCCAACCATGGAGTTATTCACCATCCGATAATCATCATGCTGGTGCTACAGCATTCGAATCTACAGTTGGTTTAAATCCACATCAATATCCAAATCCACCGACTTATTATAATTTAGCAGCTGATCCAACTGGCGGTCGTGATACACGCAAAACGGCAACATTATCATTTTGGTCGCCAGCAGCAACCGCAGCTGGTAGTACACCAGAATATAAATATTCTAGTGTATCAACAGCAGGTCCTAGTGGTGATCCATCAGTATCATCATGCCATCAAGGCTTCTCATCATCGTCATGGTGTAATTATTCACCATATTCATCAGCATCTAGACATCATGTCGATGCACATCAGGCCGTCCCATATTTAACACCAGCCGATGATCGAGGGCGAGTTGCTGCCGCTGCTGCTATGGTAGCTGAAAGTGCCAGTTTCGCACATGCCCATGATAGTGGATATGGATTGAGGAATTATGGACCGGAACCGGTACCATCAACACCTTATCCACCACCAGGTGAGCTATCATTATATAAATAATTACAAAAAAAAAAATACAAACAAATAAAAACGTGCATCACTCGTTGTCCGCATCTATCTCGCTATTATCTCTAATCAACATATATGCCACTAGATGGCAGAAAGTGTCCAAAAATAAATATTGTCGTTCTATAGTTATAAAGGGTGCATTCCCCCTTACGCAATCTTGTTATCAAATTACCCCGAGGGTTGAATTCACACGACACATTCAAACTTAAACGAAAACATTTCAGATTTCTACCGCACTTATTATTATATTCTTTTTGTTTGGTTTCAATGAACAAAAAAATGACCCTGTATACTATTTATTATTCAATTTTACGACTCTAATATGTAAATTTTTACTATATTTGATTATCTAGCTATTTAACAATGCCGTATTGTATAGTTGTAATTTTTTTTTTTTTGAGGAAAGCATTCAATTAATTATTCTTCATTCAGTCTTTTTCAATAAGCTAGGTCAGTTTTATTTCATAGTAAAATATTATTATATAGCATAATTTATACATCATCTCTTCTAATTGTAAGATTATTGATCATTAATTAAAATCGTATAGATAGAATTGATTAACAAGAACATTATGAGACTGGGAGATAAAAATTATATAATAGTCGAATAATATAACGATTATTGTTATTATGAAGCACGTGGTGTGTTTCCTAATAATCAATGGTGTTGTTTCAGTTGTAGAAGGAACAAATACAAATATCTAACGACTCTCGACCGCGTTTTAGTACAGATGACGTCATTGAAACGTCACACGACTCCACACAGCTGACTCCCACTTGTCACGCACAAACGCCAAATAATCGGCATGTTTCGGGGCATATTTGGCAACGAATAATAATAATAATAATAATAATGATAATAATAATGAGGTGGAATAGGCGAGATTGGTGTAGTGCTATTTGGGCGATGCATGCGTTTTCCATTAAAATCTATATCGACAATTTAATTGTTCACAGTTATGTGGGGCTCATCCCCATCTTCTCTTTTTTCCACAGGTTCATTGGGTACGATGGGTGTAACAGTTGGTGGTTGTCCAACAAGTGGTAATCCATTAGAATGGACTGGTCAAGTGACTGTACGTAAAAAACGTAAACCATATTCGAAATTTCAAACATTAGAATTGGAAAAAGAATTTCTATTCAATGCGTATGTATCGAAACAGAAACGTTGGGAATTGGCGCGGAATTTGAATTTAACCGAACGACAAGTTAAAATATGGTTTCAAAATCGTCGTATGAAAAATAAAAAGAATTCACAACGACAAGCAACACAACAACAAAATAATAATAATAATAATTCGGCAACAAATAATCAAAACCATCATGGGACACATCATCATGCTGCACATCATATACATTCACAACATCATGTTGTCAATCATCATGTTGCCGCTAATGGTAGTTTGAAACATCACCAGTGACCTATGCCATATTCCGGGGTTGTTTTCGGTCAACATTAACAATTAACAACTTGATAAAAAATAAATTGGAAAAATTATGATTATTCAACAAAAACAACGTATAGACTTATTGTTTAATATATTATAGAGGGTGTTCATCGGACGTTACAACAACCTTGGAATTAACGATTCTTTGCAGTGCCAAAGAGTTTATTTATTATTATAACACTACAAAAAAATTAATTGGCGTTTTTGTGAGTTTATTATTATGAACTTATTATAATTTTATTAATTTTAATCATAATTATTGTTTATCCTCTTTTTTGTTTTTAATAAAATACTATAGGGCGTGTGCAAATTAGAATTGTGCAAAGCACAAAAACTCTTCTACTATCAATATTTAATTCTATCTACTATGAATTATTGTACTTGATAATTATATTATCAGAAATTACAGTATGTAAGACTTTTTTTTGTAAATATATCGACTGTCGTTGTAATAGATTGTAATTCGTTGGTATCAATTGATAATAAACAAAATATTATTATAATTATAGCATAGAAAAAAAACAAAAAACAAAAAAATTGAAATAATAATAATAATAATAATAATGTATAATCAATGTTGCCTGTAGTTCAATGTGTATAGTAAATTATTGCAGGTATTCAAGAAACGCTACTATTATCAGCCATAATCTCCCTGTGTTACTTAAGTTTTTATCAATCAATTTTGTGTATATATATATATTAAAAAAAAAAAAAATTAATTAAATAAATGATTAAATGAATAAAAATACTGTTTAGGTACCTGTAAATCTGTGGCTTGTTGTATACGGTTGATGCAATTTTTTTATTTTAATCGTTAATTAGTTTTCCCCATCAGATAATTTGTGATTAAATTTACAAAACAAAAGAAAACCTCGATGTAATTCACTTGTAAAATATTATTGATATCATAATAATATGATGATGGAACTTCTCTAGAAATCCGAATTTTATTAATTAACTAATAATAATAATAATAATAATAACAACAATATAAAAAATAAGTTTCTTCGTCGCGTGTCTGTATATCGGAGTTATAATGGAATTTTTATTATTCCACTTGTATATATCTTACGAATTTTGAGGAAAACAATGTTATTTCTATAATAGGAAAATATGTATTTTCGTCTTTTTTGTTTGGATTTTCTCGAATATTTTGCAAAAAAAAATAACACCACTATAGAACGATTTCAATAATTTCTAATTGGTTCTATCTATACTTCTATAAGTTTTTATTAATTATTCTGTTTTCTTTTACTTTTTTGCAATTATTATTATTATTATAGATTTTTACTTGTTGTGTTCAAAATACATATTGTTGTGTTTATGTATGTATATGTAATACACATAAATATTATTATATAAGTATCCCTTTAAATGTGTTTTATAAACATCCACTTATGTTTTGTTTTATATTATTGTACAATGTAAGTTACTCTATTAAAAAAAATAAAAAGTTCAAATATTTATAGGACCTATATATATATATTCGTTATAATGATAATAAAAAGCTCGATTTTTTATTTGCTTGTGTGTGTGTGGAAAATCCGTTTTTGTTTTGTTTATTTTTTTGCTGTTCTTTCGTAAAATTCATTATTTTATTATACAAAGCAATAACAATTTTGCAAACGATTGCAATGGATATATTTTACTATCCACGAACCATAGAAATAAGAATAAAAAAATTATCCAACTGGAATCTAGCCAAGTCTCTTTATTATAGCTATCTCATTCTAAAGCATAGTGAACGAGAGTGACGGAATATCACAACTATCGATTGAGAGTAATTTAATATTATTTTATCTTACAATTAATCAATTGCAAACAAATCAAAACTAATAAATTAAGATATTTTAAATTATCTACCTATGTAAAAAAATGAAAGTGATATTTCTATATTAGGTAAGGATAACTGTTTTTACGATATTTTCTTGGAGTTGAATCATAGGTTAACTATCATGATAACCTTCCATATTTTGTTTAAACATTTTTTCAGTCACCCATATGGTTATCGAAAGTATTTCAAACATCCCGACTAAAAAATAAAATGAAAATAAATTAAATAAATACGATTATTTCTCCAATTTAATAACTAATTAATTAATAATCAATGAAAGTTAAATTAAAGATAGCGATTTAGGAGAGACAAGAGTTGAAACTTCACTTTCGCAATTTTCTCCCACAAATTCGCAATCCCAAAAAATCTGCTGAAGAATTTTTCAGCCATTTCAATGTAGCTGAAAAGTTTTCTGAAAATCGTTATACAAAAAAAATTGTACCAGAAGTAATCAATCAATCAATATAGTTCAATAGAAAATCTGAAAGTTATAACCAATAGAGATTTCCTTAATTCATGAAATTATTGTGGTTTTCCCCGCACTTTCAAGATTTTCCGTGGTAATATTCTAAATATGATTCGTCAGAAAAAAACAAAACAATTTACATAAATCTTAACACGTGGCAATAAAAAAAGCATCAACAATTTATAGTATAGGTACACTATACGAAGTGAAACTTATTATTGTTATTATAATTCATGATGTTATTTTTCCACGTGTTTGTCGGGAAATGGAAGCAAACAAAAAAGAAAAATATTAACCATTGCTAGAGGATAGGAGCGAATTTAAACGTTCATTATTAAGAAACAAAAAAAAAACAAAACGTAAG
>JAZBGX010001557.1:0-17700 GCA_037414775.1 Zonitis immaculata
ATGGGAAACATTTCGAACCCTAAATCTTAATACGACAAAACCTCCTGTAACAGACATCTTCCAAGTACGAACACTTTCTAATTCCTCGAACTTTTATGTAAATGAGACAAAATTGACTCAGAAAATTCACGTCTTTTAGCCGCACACTTTCTAATTCCCCAAAACTCTTGAAGGTAATAAATGCCGTAAGCAGACACTCTATTAGCGATCTTGCTTTTCAAAGGACGCCAACGTCAAAATTTGTTTACAATCTATTATTTTCATTTAGAAAATTAGCTGAACAGACAGACATTATCCTGCCCAAGTTTCGATAAATTTGTTTGTGATCGTTTAGTGAACGTGCGAAAAGCTATTGGAAATGTGTAAATAAAGTTAAAACGGGGAAAAAAGGCTATTTCTGGGTGAGCATTTTATATCTATTAGAGATTGAGGTAATTTGACTTGCTGTATAAAGCATTGTCCATCGCACATTCCTTCAAAAGATTATCCGTTAGAGTTTGATTAAACTATTCGACCGCCTTCCAGCAACGTAGGTACGATTTCTGATAAAGCAAATGCAATTTTAATCTGCGAGCGAGTCGTTGCCACAGTCAATGCAAGTTTGTCCACAAGATTCAAGAAGAGCTTTATTTAAATTCTATTGCTCACAATTTTCGTTAAAGGTCCAGATCTGCTATTTATTTGTTTGAATTGAAAGCATCTAATTGAGTCATTGATTCCCTAGGAGCATAACTTTTTTTCTTTACGTACTTTGAAAACAAATTCTCTACACCTCTTACCATTGACAAACCACAACAGCTCTCCAAGAGTTCTAGTGAATATCTCTATCAAATAAAAATCTCTATTCGCAATACAATTTTTGTTGCCCGTATAGGTGTCCGCCCCAGAGAGGTTTCACTGTTTAAAATATAATTTATATAGAAAGAGCTGTAATCTTCTTCAGATAAATGCAACATTGACTAAAAGTTTGTATAATCCAGAATATTTTGTTCTAAATTATAAACTCGACAAATAAAATTAGGTTAGAAGATAAGAGTTTAATTCAAAGAAAATAGGTCGGTGTAGATTGTGTCCCAGCTTTCTTTGTTTATGGTTGGGAAATACGTAAATTGCGTCCAATGCATGATTAACACGAATGAATGGATCAAATTATCAAGATTGATATTCTTTCAGTTGTTTTGAATAGAATTTTCAGAATCTGACATGACAAGACTTGACTTGACCAGACCGGAGCGGACTGTCTATATGTTTCAATATTATTTGGTAGTTTTCGCGATCTTAGTTTTATCATATATATAAGTTCACGTCCAATGGGCAATGACTGGAGCTATAGGAAGTAAATGGAATGCAAACTACGGTGCGCAATTTATTTTTTTTGAAAGAGAATATCATCAAAATTATGATTTGTTGATCAACATAAATATACAAATAAACGATTTTATTGGCCAAAGGCGAATACAAACAAAACTTTATCAACAACAGAAAAGTATAGAACTAACAAATGCAAAAACTTGAACGAGTATTTCAGACTTGAGAGCTTCTGTTCGACAAACTAAAGTTCTCACAAAAAAAAAAAAACAAAAAGAAAAATGTTAAATATAATATAAGATTGACATTGTGTGTTGTGATCTTTGAATTTTCAAGTAATATCGAGAATCTGACGGAACATCATGAAAATTGCCTTCTCTTGTAAATAAAAATCTGATATTATGGAAATGTATAAGAGTTTATAGATTAAAAATGAATCATCTAATCATGTTTTTCGTTTTATGTTTGGAGATTCAAAGTGTTGTGCGAATTTCGAATTTTCTAGTTTTCATATCAATAAATTATTAAGATTTCGTATACAATTTAAATAGAGAGTAAAATGTAACACGCACATAACTTATGTTACATGTTTACATTTCTCTGTAGACATAATTTCTGTGAAGATTTTGATGGATTAAACAACTCTTGTACAAGTTGTTGAATATTCATAAACGAATAAGTAAAGTTTCTTATTCTGTTGATTATTTCTAGAAATTGACTTAAAAACAAATTACATTTTCTCATTTCATACCAACTTTATATAAATTTAAGAGTATTTTGAATGTAATAATAATCCTCGACAATTGGAATACCTAGTAATAATATAGAATAGATGGAATACTGTTTCTTGTTCTTGAATTTGATTTGATTCCGTTATAGTTTATCTTTACTATAATGTCGACGACATTTTCTTTTTTGTAGGAAAACTAAAATTAAACAGTAATGGATAAATTTCATGTTTTGTATATATTCGAAAAATAAATGGTTTATTGCATAATTCACGAATAAATTGTTAAACTTGTCGTTTTACTAACTTTGACATAATAATGTAACTGTGCATCTATTCAATTGTTCCATGTCGACTTCCAATTGAAATGTTCAATTGTATGAGTAGCACGCTCCGATGACAACAACATTCGAATTACTACCTTCCCTGATATAATTCTAACCAATTCACAACTTGATTAATTGTTATAATTTAACAAAGTTATCAGTATATACAGGGAACCATCGTCGAATTGTTTTGATGATTTGCAATTATTTAGAAGAAGAAAAAAACTAAATTACAGTTCGGTATTTGGCATTTTACAAATTAGAATTTGTTATGGTTGTTTGGTTGGAAAGAAGCAAGGGGTTGTGGGTTGAAGGTCGATCTTCGACCTAACAACCTAATTATAACTTTGCTCTTTAAGACAATTTAGTCGGGCGAGACGCACCTGTTACTGTCTTAATTATTAAACGCTCCTAATACAGCTGATATTTATTCGCATTAAGCTTAATATTTTATAACGTTGAAACGAGCGTCTTAGGGATGTTTGTTTTAATAGTAGAGCTTTTGACGTAATTGAACTTGCTCGATAAATAATAAGCACATTATCATCATCATTATCGATCTGGAAATATCTATTTATACAAATTAATTATCATAAATTATATTAGCTTCAATTAAAATACAATTATTTACCGCTAATATTAAATATAGTGAATCAGGTTGATTACTGGTGATGTATTCAGATCATCTTACTTATTTTCATGAAATTAAAACCATAAATTCAACTAAACGACTCTATTTGCCTTTATATATATAAAGGGCTCCATAATACGCCCAAAACTTGATGTTGGATAATTTGTATGTGTATGGGACCGCCTGACTGTTCTCTATAATATAAAGTAGTTTCAAGCTGGCAATTTACTTTAAATTTATAATACAACTATTATTATTATTATTATTATTCACTTACTTTATGATTTGAAATTTAGAAAATTTCAGTATTATAATAATAAAGCAAAATTTTAAAAATAATCTAACAAAACAGTTAAGAGAGAACGACTATTGTGGAGTTATATATTTGCAGCCAGATGAAATTTATAGCGGAACCACTTGAATTCTGCACTCTGCATTGTTCTAGAACGATAGAAACCTTTACCGTTGTTTTTAATGGACTGTATCTTTTGACATAAATAGCAATTTATTGGAGTACTTGAAACAAGCAAATGACCCATTTATATATATATATACATACGTATTGGAGAATTTTTACAAATACCTTATAATCATGGAATTGAATCGATTCAAAAACTAGTATATAGCTTGAGAGATATATATCGATAAGATAAGGAAAACAAAAATAAATAAAATATAAATTGAATGCCATGAAAGTAATGTTAAATGAGGGACAATATAATCTCTTCTATCATTATATACATCGTCCAAGCGGTAATTCTTGACCTATACCCGGGTTCAGATCTTTTCACTATTAGAAGAACATTGAAAAGGGTCGGATTGAGGATGTGGGGACGATAATGAAAAAAATGATTGTAGATTTGAGCAAGAAAAAACTAGATTATGCTGACTAATTCAAGTTGATTAATATTCAGAATTCGATTTAGATGGGTAAAAAGTTTTCGAATAAGCCGCCTACTCAAGTTGTCATAGAAATATCAATGCTTGCTTCCCAGTCAAAATTTCATGGAGTTTAGAGCTGCTATCATAATTATTTTTATTGATAACACATATACCATACCTATTTGATTCAAATACGAAATAGTTTCCAATTGTAAAACATTATCATTATAAGTTTCTTGTTTTTTTGAGTCGAAATCGTTTCGATCGCTAGGCGAGTTCTATAACGCAAAAAATTTGTCAATTCCATTTTGTTTAGGAAATGGCTACTGAATGTAAATCTAAAATGAACTCATCCGGTCATAATGGCGTTAGCCGCTATTTCCGGTCTTAGCTTTTTGTTCAATATATCTCAATTACGGTAGAATTTATAAGGACCTTTTTTTCTGTACAAAATTAGGCTATATATATATATATATATAGTTTTAGTCCAGAAATTTACAATCTTAATGTTCTATGATCAAAATTATGTTGCGAATCAGTACAGCAGTGACTCCCAATCACTGTACCGCGAAATTCTTGAAATTCGCCGCCCCTTGTACTGGAATAAAATCGATTATCGATTGAATTAAAGTTCTTTGATTTATCTTATTGTAAGTGTGCGGCCAAATTTACAAATAACTGAGAATATGAAAGATGTAAATTGTGTTCTAAATAAACATTTTTGAGTAAATGGTGTCCCATCGTTTGTCCAAAGGTGGATACGAGAAGGAGTTCTAGTAGCCAGGCCGGAGAAAGGAGCTCCCAATCATCAGGTGACATTGAGATATACCTGAGAACTTCTATCCAAGACAATTGGTAGGATATGAAGTCTTGATAATTAGATTCACACATTAGTGTGACTAATGCATGGGATGTAGTTTACTTAGATTCAACTATAAATGATTCCAATTGGGAGGCACTTGAAAGTGTGCTGTGGTGCAAGAAAGGTTGAGAATCACTCTTCAATCTAACGGAATGTTTTCAGAATAAAAAAAATTAAGAGCAAAAAAATTGATTTTTCTAATCTACCTAACAAGTTTCAATATTTCAGTAAAATATAACCCCAAAAGCATTTTTCTTGTATATGGCAGCTATTTTATTATTGTAATATAGATCTAATTAATGGTAAAATGCTTGGAATTATAGTAAAAAATTCTAAACAACAAAAATGGCGAGAATTTTATTCAATTTAAATTTTTTTTGTGTATGTACGAAGTTGTATTGATCGTTTTATCATCACCACCATTATCATCATCATCATCATCCCTACTACCACTACCATTGTCGATTTAATTTAATTAAAGTAAATATAATTAATCTGTTTGGGCAAACATTCCCAAATTACATCAAATTGTAGTATGAGTGGATTATACCATTAATTATTGAAAAAATCTTCAAGAGATAAACAAATAGATTTGCGCATCATTATATAACAAAAATTAATTGAGTGGCATTGTATCAATTAATAAAAAGCAAACTAATTTGAAAATAATAACGAATAATATTATGAAAAAAACAAAACGATATTATTTTTATTATTGTTGTACATGCACTTTATGTATAATGATGCTGAAATTTTTCCACTCATAAATATGTTTTATGAATTTCATGTATTGTTTATTTGATTTGTAGCTGCTATTATTCGCTGGAAAAATAATAATTTCTATTTCCTGTTTTTTTTTTCCTTGCTCTCTATGTCGTTTTTAATATTGATTTAAATTGTAATGGTTGGAAATTCCAAACATTTCCAAATGGTGTGCGTTTCAAATAGACAGCCATCGTTTTTCTCGATTATTAATAGTTCCACTCTGACAGTTCAACATCACTTATAAATATAGGCACGAGAGTTGAAGAAAAACAACATTTGTCATTGGATATTTTGCGAAATTACATTCAACATTAGTAAACTACCTAAATAAATATACACAATATTTGATAAGCGTCTCATCTAGAACGATAAATATTAATAATACCCAGTCATCATTATTACAACAACAGTTTAAATGTCTTTCTGCAAATTTATTCCAGTATTTATTCAATATTAATTCCTAAATTGGAGACGATTTTAATTAAAACTTTATTATTACAATAATAAGAGAAAACGATACTTTACTCTATTCAAGTCTTCAATTAGTATCTTGAAACTCTAATTTGCATAAAAACGATCAAAGAATGTCGTTTCTTATTATTTTAAATCGAATTTCTGTTTCGTAAATAGCGCAAATATGTTTATTTTCATTCTTTTCTCAGTTAATAAATTTTATAAATAAAATTTTTATGGATTATAAAGTTGTGTATAGTGGCCCATAAAACGTCGGTTCTCTCTTTTGTTTTTTTTTTGTTTGTGTTTTTTCTAGTCTACTTGCAAAAACGTATATCGATCGTTTTTTCCTTTGAACTTAACGGAAGAGGTGTCATCTGATGTAAACATCGGTATTTCCCATTGGACCAATCAATAATAAATTACGCCCGTCGTCTTTGTTATTTCATCAAAATAGGTTGGAGATATCTGAAATTCCAATTTCATTCTATCCCCATTTTCTCTATTCAAATTTAAAGTAGATCGTGTTAAGTCTATATTGCCATTACAGTATATAGTATATAATAATATAGTATATTCGTTATATGTATGAGGGAGAAATGTAAAGATTAGAGACAAAGACAGATAATGCCTACAGGTCAATATTTTTTTTCCAAAACGTGTAAATCTCTAAATTCTCACAACGAACTCTATTTGCATAACATGGTCTAACAAAAGGTCCGGCATCTAAATCTTCCCCCGAGGGGCCGACAAGGGCTTCAATATATACCATTGCCAACCACTAACATATACGATACCTTCACATCCGCTCGTGTTGAGAGAACACAACAGTCGTATATCGTACTCGATAATCATCAGAAGTGTACTTTCAACAATTCCCTAAACGCAAAATATAGTGCATCAAAACAACACATTTGAAACAATAAACAAATACCTACGATCATAAAAATTAAGATGGAAAACATTCTCTACTTACGAGGAGTAATCCAAAGGTGATGATAATCGATATCAAAACACAATGTTTATTAGATAAAATATGATTTATATTTTAATGTAATCTTCAAATGAATTAACTCATTGTTAGTTTATCTCTTTGCTAAAACACGAATCTCTTACCAAAAAAATCTGTATTCTGACTCACTCAAAATGCCTCTATAGCGGCCATATCCTCGCTATTGTTTTGAACGGTCCTTAAACCGGACAAAAAGATAAAAAACGATGAGAATAGGATATGTGTTGCCTTTCTCGAATAACAGCCATCGCAACCTTGGCCTGATACTCGAGTGTGTTGTCCTTGCAAAACAATACCTCAGGTCGCAATTTGTTTCGCTCTGTACCTTAATGGCTTCCCACGATCGTATTATTCTATCAGCGAAACAAAAGTGTAGTAGTGACTTCCTTTCCAGATAATCCATCTAACTATTGCTTCTAAATCCCGAAAAGCTTACAACTTCGCATTTCTTCGGTGTCGGTGCGAGCGGTTGCTTCCAAATAATCGATTGTCAACACATGGATCCATTGTTGAAAATTGAGTCAAATATTTCGCTTATGTAGGTGTCGATGGGGCTCGTTCTCAATGCTCCTCTTATGTATATATTCTGCCTGGCTTAAACTCTTTTCTCCAGTGTGAAACTGTAGTATATGTATGGAGTGGTACATTCCTCCAATGTTTCAATCAAGTCAGCGTCTATGCCTTTGGTAGATGGATTTTTTACGCAAAAATATTTGATGACGGCTCCAACTCTCTGACTTCACGTATTCAAAAAATTGTATAGTTCCATATTATGATAGTGTACTTTTTCATCTGCATCTTGTGAGGGTTCCAGCTCACTGCCCAAATTTTTTTAAATTTATGTATCTGATTATCATTACACTTTTTTGATCAACCCTTGTATATGAAATTAGAGAAATAATCGAGATATCCGTTTTAGAATGTTGTCGTTGTTTATTATCAGCCACATTCACCACTAAAGTTGATTTTAGGAATGCAAATGTTTATATATCCCAGTAAAAGAACGTTATAGTAATAAAAATGCTTGGAGTCGAATTTATTGTGCTAGAGAAATAGTACTTTTTTGTTTTTTTTTGTTTCACTCCCCACATATTTTCAATTCCAGAAAACTCGCATATGCAAACAGTAAAAAAGTAGGCGGATTGAAAGGGATCTTTACGATATAAAACCAAACAGAAAAACAAAATTTAAATTGAACAAAAAAAAAAAACAAACAAACAAAAACATATGGTTGTTCCACGTATAGTTTTTTTTTATATATATTTTTAATGTCATAATTCATAATACTTAATCAAAATGTGAACGGTAACTATAATTGATTTTATTTAATTGAACGAAGTTAGACACAAAATAACAAAATACGAAATTATATGACAATATTAATGAGAATTACAATTATTCAAATGATATATTGTCGTATAGTCTGCAAATCAATGCAACGAATCGACAAATTTACATATCCGATCAAATATGATTTAATACGTTGATACGTTAAATAATCAATTTGATTTTGATTGAATTTGACATACGAAAAGTAAACAGAATTGACACTGATTATTAGTGAAAGTTTGATGAAAAGAAAAACAAAAGAAAAGGAAAATGGAGCGTTTTTATATTGTTATATAGCAGCGAATTCCAACCTGTGGTACGCGAAGCACTAGTCGTACGCAAGCTGCTGGTTGGTGGCACGCGGGAAATAATCAACAATGGCGGAAGTTAAAAAAAAAATTCAATCATGAAAATATCAATTAAACCTTCTTTCCTTGTAATTCGTGAAAATGATTATTTAGAATAAGTGGTACAATTTAGCGTGACGTACTATCAAGTGGTACGCGAGCCAAATAAAGTTGGGTAAAGCTGTTATACCTATAGAACGTACTGTACTGGATATCGAAAAGAAAGCATTTTAGGACGCAAATCAGGAATCACCCATTAAAATAAGTACATATCATTAAGTAACACCCTGTATTTCCATCTTGGCAATCTATCGATTATGCACATGGAGCTCTATAGAAAATACGAAGAACGCCTTCAAGTTAATTCGTTTTCAATGAGTGTAAATCTCCAACTCTTAGAGATTACTTGGTGTTGTATATAAAAACGTAATACGTTTCTAACAAGATCCTTTATTTGCAAATATTGAAAACAACAAATAAAAAAGAAACAAAAATAATCAAATTCGAGAAATGTTCGATGTAGTTCTATTTCTCTATTTGTTGTTGTTGTTTCTCTTGTGAGATGTGAACATATGAATGAAATTTGAATGAACTAGTTCATTTCAACATTAAGCGCTGAGTTTACAAATTAAAGCAATATAACTAGATGACGATCAGGATGGGAATTTCCTGTAAACACATACTTGTATAATTTGATCATGATCTAGATGTTCATCGAGTTCGACTATTTTTCAATAATTTTATCCCATAACTAAGTAAATAGCTAGATATTGATTTTCATGTTCCTAAAACGAATTTTCTTTATTTTTGGGGTTATAAAGTACTTGTATGGCTTATGATTTCTAGATTCAGTGTTAATGATTCAAACTGATATTAGATTTATTGAAGAGAAATTGAACAATTGTCGTTTTAAACCATACCAAGCCACCAACCTTCCAATAGATATTCTTAGGCTCATTATTGAGCGAATTTATTCACAAAGTTGAATCAATAATGGCGAACTTCAGATGATTTATCAATTATATTCAGTACTCGCCTCTCGTAAGGCAGCCATTGAAACTGCGACTATGTGTGCGAGTGCGTTGTCCTGGTAAATCAACACTCCAACTGGCAATTTCACTCTGCCTTTATTTGATGACTTTCCATAATTGTCTCATTTGGACAGGCCAGTAAGAGTCTGTAATACTAGCTCTCTTTCGTAAGTAATCCATTATAACTATTTCCTTGAAATCCCAAACAAACTAATGCCATAACCTTTTGCGTAAAGCTTGCGGTAGATTTCAAGTTATTCTCCAATTCAATTATTCTTCCAGATTTGCTCTTTGAATGTCTGATCTTTTTCTCTTTTTCTCGGCGGTAACGTTTAGAATGAAGCTCGTCGCTGATGATCTTCTGAACACTGCCGTATATTACCTTGGGTATATATGTTGGTCATATTCTGGTCACCTAGATCTTCGATTTTTCTCTCTCACTTTCGTAGGAGTGAGACAAGAACATTGGTCCTCTGCGATGCTCATCTTCTGTGAATTTTCTACTAGCTTAAGCTTCTTGCATTAGAGTGCAACTGTAGAGTATGGAGGGCCACAGTCTCACAATGTTTCTATCAGATCGACTGGTATGTCTTTGGTATAGACATTTTTTAACATATTATTAGGCAGAAGTATTTATTGACGTACCCCCAATTTTTCTTCACTTTCGTATCAACTCACCGAGTGCTTTTATCGAAAGAATGTAGTTGGAGGTCGCGGCTACCCAATTTTTTCCTTTTTAGATTTTTGTGACTACTTGAAGTCCTATATTCAGCCACATTACTTTTGAGTTATATCGTATCTACCAATAATATTATCTGACAATGAGATTATGAAAAACCAATCATTTTACGTTGAATAAAACTCACTTTTGTAATATTTTATACGTTAAATATTCTACAAGCAATCTTGGAAATACAACTGACAGTTGGCAAAAAGAAGTATACTTTTAAGATAATATTTTCCTATTAAAGCCCAATATTTTCTAATTTATCCAATAATAGGTACATATATAGTTACTCTATCTCAATTAAAATATTAACGGAATGTTGAAATTTGCGAGAACGATTTAATAATTTCTATTATGAGAATACGATATTTTTGAAAAATATGAGCGATTTCGAATTAGATAATGAGATCGAGATCTAAATCGAAAAAAAAGTTCAACAAACGAAATGTGAAATACTTGATTTGTAGTGAAATGAATTCTCAATCGAAAAAAGTGAAATGGGAAATTCAACAATAATTGACAATTTAGCTTAATAACATAATAACTCTTTGTCTATAAAACCTACAATAATAACAACAGCTTAATTTCATGCGTCATGATTTCATGATCACAGCATAGATCAGCTATAAACATCAACATAACAATATAATAATGAGAAGGAGAAAAAAAAACTCGCTTCTCATAATCACCAAAATAATTTCTCTATGTTTTGTGTGCAGCTTTATTGCCAACCGTTATAATAGCACTTAATTTTGCCGCATAAAAGCTACAATCGTCACCTTTCACGATTAATTCAAAGACGATGAATAATAATAGTCTTAACCCTTCAACTTAGATATTCCACCTGTCTTAAATACAACAATTGAAATTGTTGTTGTAAATTCAAGTGTCAGATTATCATATTCTTAATGCACACTTGCTGTTAAGAGCGACTTTATATAGTTCGAGTTAATGTCCCCAAATAGTCTTAATATTACGATTGTACTTTGTGAAACTTTCACTGTAACAAATAAACAAAGAATCAACTTGATACAATTCTATTTGGTTCCTGATAATCTCCAGAATAATTCCTGTAGAAGATACATATACAGTAAAACCTCCCTTAACCGACATCTCCCGATAATGGATAGCTTTTTTTCCCGTACAACAATATAGGTAATACAGTATATTTGAACCTCCCATCAACGGACACGCCAAACAATCGACATGGACAGCA
This sequence comes from Zonitis immaculata, assembly GCA_037414775.1. Lineage (NCBI taxonomy): Eukaryota > Metazoa > Arthropoda > Insecta > Coleoptera > Meloidae > Zonitis > Zonitis immaculata. The sequence continues at coordinate 11,617 of JAZBGX010001557.1, forward strand.
TTATTAAATTTTGGTAATATTGTGGTACGTAAATTTACCTTTCAACAAGGGACTAAATTTTTCGAACCGGGATCTTTCGCATACAGAAAACGTAATTGTAAACAATAAACTTACAGATAAAAAAAACATTGATGACTACTTTAAATATAATGTAATGTAACAACAACATATGTAATATTTATATAATGTAATTTTCCAATAACGTCATTACATCCAACAGTGGACACCTCTCCACAACGGATATTTGTAATTTCCCCATCGGTGTCTGTTATAGAGAGGTTTTACTGTAGTTTGTTGTAACTTTATCAGTTGTGTTAACATTTAATTTTGCGATTAAATCTTAAACAAATCAGTATACTCAGTAGATTGCAATATAGAAAAATCACAATTGTTATCCTAGAATCGATTTATAAAAAAAATGCACAAACACAGCGAGAGAGAAATAGAAAGCGAGAGAGAGAGAGATATAGTGAGGCAAGGTATCAGAAAATAAAAAAATAATTCAAAAGGATTATACGTTGGCTCTGATCCAACAGATATGACATAATAACCCATCGATGCGAGTTCCAATTTAATAACAACCTCGGTATGTTTGGTGAATATTATGTTTGGGAGTTTCTCGAATTGTATTTGTCATAGGAATAACAAAAGAAATAAAAATAGATGATTGTTGTTGAATAAGAAGGGCAAAATATTTGTTATTTCATTATTATAAATATTAGAGAATAAACATACATATTTTTATATGTATCTACCTGGTTGGTTTTATGCTATTATTATAGTTATGAGATAATAAAGTTGATTGTAGCAAATGTTTGGAATTTATGATGCATAATAATGGAGATCATGAACTATTGTAAATTGTAAATCATAAAGGAAATTAGATATTTTACCGCAGACAAGAGGAAATTTTCGATCATTTTTTTTTCTTGCAGAGCTTAGATTAATAATGGAACATTATAATAATAATAGCTTTCGAATGCACGTCTTAAAATGACACTTTCCTTTTTAGTAATTCTTTTGACAACGTCGCTGTTATCCAAATTCCCTTCAATAGTAGTCGGAATCAATCAAAATCTCAACTCCCTTTCACCATCACTAATCAAGTAAATCTGATTTTTTTCTGATCATTAACAATTATCCCAAATTGGACCTGTCCTATTTTATTTTATTTTTCCAATAATTAGATATTAATTAGAGATGGCCTATTCCGAAAGATACAAATTCAATTAAAATTCCAATTATTCGATATGGCTCGTTACTATTTCATTATAGGCAGATTTTTGTTATTATAAGATCCGGTTGATTTTAAAGTTGAAATGATTAAAACTTTTATATTTGGATGTTCCCAAATCTAAAATTTTTCGGCAACGAGATTTATATTGTTCACTAAAAGCTTTCAAAAATTAAGAGAACATTAAAATATTTTCTTGATTATTAATAATTTTATTGCATCATTAACAAAAAAAACAAAAGAGCTAAAATTAGATGAGCGTTAAATAGTTTCGCAGATTGAATAAAACAACAATAGGATTGGCTGTGTGCCTAAGATACAGATAACGATTACGTTACTTTTAAAAAAATATAGTTGAAGTATTTAGCTAAAATTTTATTAGTTACATAACTCTATCAAAATATTCCATATACCACTCATGGTTTGTTGATGGAATAGTAATATAATATCTAGTTTAACATAGGTGACTGACAGCGGTTATATTGTTTCGCAAAAAATATACAGAGTGTATTCAGCTAGAGCTCGAAACAATAAAACTTCTAGAAAAAAATTGTGTTTTTTGGTTATTGTTTGCCAGAAACGTTAAATAATGGGTAAGCTGATTTTTATTGTAACGTTTCTCATAATTAAAGCAATGTTTTCGACAATCACTGATAACTTAAAAAAATATATACAGTAAAACCTCTCTCTCTCTCTATTTTTCTAATAGAGGGTCCGCTCAATAGAGCTTTCGACTCATGGAATTTACAGATATAAAGTTTGGGGAATTAGGAGGTGTCCAGTCATAGAAGGTGTCAATTGAGGGAGATTTAACTGTACTTGGAGCTGTAATGATACATGATAAGAGTATTGAATAATCTATTTGTATCTATCGTGCAAACTGGTTTCACTAGAGATGTCACAAAAAGTGGCCGCGTCCGTATTCTTCATTCAACCAGGAATATCGCTTTGGTGGCTGTGGATGTCCGAGACAACGATACAGATGATTTGGTGTCAGTAAACGTTCGAATTCTGGTGAGATACTCACAATTCAAATTGAAGAAGGCCATTCTCACTCAAGAGGTTATGTAAACAAACAAAATTTGCGTCTTCGTGTACAGGGAGTCTACATGGAATGCACCTCAATTTTTTGGCGGCACCACCTTAACCGTAACTGATCGGCGCTTCATATAGATGTTAAACGAGTTCACTTGCTGTATGGTGGTGAATTGGGTCTCGAGCATTATTGATTCCGGCAGCACGGAGCAACCAATTACACAGCTTGGATAACGATGGAGTTACTGAATCATCAATTGCCGGTATGTATGGTACCCGTATTGTCAGATCTAAAAGTGCCAGAGTTTATCTTTTGGGGCTTTTTGAAAACTCGCGTTTTCCTCAAACAACAAAGTCTCAAGAGTCAGCATTGAAGAAGAATGATTCGGAATGTCGTAAAACGAGCACAAAATATGCATTAACTCAGCAAATGGTCATTTTTTTCAGCTTATTATCATGAGTTTCTCACTTTTGGATAAATTTTCTTTGGAGATCAAGCCCAATTTTTTCTATTACCACTAAAATGGAACCAATTCACATTATGACAGTACTTTCGCCTCACCCTGTCATCTACCAAAAACAGCTTATGATATATCAAGTGATTTTCCATGACAGCTTTTGTAACGCATACTTTATGACATTGTCGATCTGCCGACTTAAACATTCACAGAGTTGGAAACATTGATAATACAATAGAAAATAATCTAATTTGTGAATAAATTCTTAGTTCTGAATGTCATGTGTAGTTGAGAAAGATACAAAAAGGGATTGTAATTGATGATGACAAAATATAAGCATTATTGTAAATTTCAGAAATAAAAGTATATTTCTGAATGATTATCAACTTGATGGTAATTGAATTGGTTTTCTTCATAATTGTCTCCATTGTGTTAATATATATATTTTTTTGGTTGTAATTTGGTAAGAGCTCATTTCGTAATTGATGTGAAAATTGGAAAACTGATTGAAGGCAATTTTAATTGAAATACTTGGAGTTTGTTCGAGAAATAGACTATAAGAGAAAAAATAGACTTACATAGAATAATAGAAATTCGGATGGAGTTTTTAAAAGAAATAAAATGTATTAATGTATAGTGTGGCTGTAGTTGACACCAAAGGAGAAGCTCTTTCAACTTGGTCCAGTATTGTTACAACAAAGCGGATGAACACTTTAATAAGTAAAAGTTTTAGAACTAAAATTACCTAGGCATACTCTATTCCAAGGATGGAACAAGAAAAAAAAAATAAAAGCAAATAAATTCCTTCTATTTTCTCTTTGATATATGTTATTCAGTATTTGTTTTTTTAAGGTGATCCCACATGAAATATGTAACATTACTCAAAGAGATTTGCTATCAATCGAGTATGTATAGTCGAAGTATCATTGTTTCATGTCAGACCTTTGCTTAATCTTCAACTACTTGTTTGTTATAGTAACAAGTTTTGACTGTGACGGACAAGCTTGGGACATATTAAACAATACTGAGAGTTGATATGGTGTAGTATTCAGTATCGCCCGGGATCAAACCGCTTCCATTTAATCAGTAGAAGTAGACTTCGATTGTAATTGTATACAAGTCATCCCCCATACATAGGGATATATATATATATATATCAGCCTATCTTTGTTGTATGTTATGACTTTGTTTTGGCTTTTCATCTCGAATAAATGCAATATCGCCGAATAAGATAAAACTATTTTATTTACTGATAACGTCTTATAGCTTTTGTTCAACTTGGATGTAATGGGGGTTGCTGTTCTTTATATTTTCTGATTCACTTTGCAGCTAAATGTAAAAAATAAATAATAAATTCGTTCATCAAAAAAAAAACAACAAAAACAAAAACAAAAAGTTGAATTATGGAAATTAGATTTGGCAATATAAACAATTTCTATCAATAAAATTTGTATGCGAATTGATAAGCAAACGGAAATGATTCTATAATTGATCCTCTTCGATATCAATTAAATTGATCAGATCGAAGTTATACAACTCAATATTGACATTTAGATGAATTTCTCGTGGAATATTCAATGTAATATGTTTTCTTCAAATTTCTGTAATTTCTCAATATAATCAAGTCAAGATTAATAATATAGAGTAATTGAATAGAAAATGACAACAATAGCTTTTTTTTTTCTTTATACTAACAACAACATTCCGTATAAGTTTGCCCATCCATTTCATTCCAATTCCTTAATTCAATTACTTTGATGGTTGGCGTTGAACGAAAACGCCGCCCCTAAAATGTGGGTTGAATTCTATTCAACGATAATTTCAACATTTCCGTTGTTGGTTGACGACGGTTTATGGACAAATTTTATGATTGTTTTTTTTTTCTTCCATGCGTTGTTTTTTATTTTAGTTTGTAAAGAAAACAAAAATCTAATCATGAAATTTTTAGTAATTTCGTTGTCTTGTTAGATTTTTGATATTTCAAGACAGTTATGAGTTTCACTCTTTGACGATCGTTTGTTTTTCTTGAATAACAAATCTCGAAAAAATATTTATTAGGATATATAGAAATTTGGAGTTTCTACATTTTTCAGTTTGGCTCATAAAATAATTTGTTTTAAAGATAAACTTGTAAAGATTTAATTTTCAATTCTATTAGGTGTTACATTAGAATAACGAATTAAAGACTATACTCAAAAAAATGAATAAACAAAAAGGGGTAGCACTGGTACGAGAAAGCTCCAGTACCAGAACCATATTACACTTGGTGATAAATATCAATTACTACAATTGATTATCCAGGGAAATATCAGAGCAAGCACATCAATGAAGGGAGTAAGACGTCTTGATTGATGAATCTCAGAGAATGGTGATCTTGCAGTTATATTTAATTGCAACGTGCGACAGCCTCGAGAGTTAGAAGTTAGAATCGCCATGATGATAGCCAACCATCGTAGCGAAGAAGTAGGAGAAGAACAAAGTGTTGAGTTACATTTTTGATTTGCTTCTAATACTTTCTCATTTATTTTATATTATGAATTTTCTTCGTAATTCATTTTGAGGATCTACAAATTGACAAAGAATTCTTGCATCTTCATTGATATAGAAAATATATTATTGATGAAAAAAATAAATTAGTTTTCTATAAATTTTAACTTAAGTTTTATAATTTTTATCTCTAATTTATTTGTTGGTTGTCAATATTTTTTTATATCAACATATCATGATATGTTCGGTTTATTGTCTAGTTTCCTCCCACTCCCCATCGCCGCCGCCACCATTTTTTCTTTTCAATTTATTATTCTTCCTCAATATAAGTTATTTCTGTGTGAATTCCATAACAAGATATTCGTAGAATCGTTCACACATGTAAGCTTTATTGCTCCAATTCGAGAAATAGAAATAATAAATTAAATTACATTCCCATTGCTTGAAAGCGTTACAGTATATTGGTAATGTCTTGTTTCAAAACTGAAAGATGAAATAATATAGAAAAAAACAAACGAACAAACAACAAAACAAAACAAAAAAAAAAAAAACAGAAAGAGTCAAAACCGAAATAGACATGTGAGAAGTTATGATGAAAACAATAGAATCAGTATTGATTTTTAATAAAAGCCGTTCAACTAGAAAGTGAAATGTCGAAATTCAATAATATAAAACCGTCAGTTTTTCATAAATAAAATCAAACAAAATAAATATATACAGACGTCCCTCGTATCACACGGTCATTTCGTACCGTGCTATTTCGAAACCAAGTCTAATAATGTAAACACAAAAATCATTCAAAGAATGATTATTTTAATTATTACGCTCATAAAATTACAGCTAATCATTTTTCTATCTCAGGCTTGGTGT
>JAZBGX010001558.1:0-17699 GCA_037414775.1 Zonitis immaculata
GTATGAAAACTTATCAGCTTTATCCATTACACTATTATACAGCTCCAGGGCTCACATTTGATGCTATGTTAAAAACAACAAATTTTATGAAATTAAATTTTCACATTATTTGTATTTGTTTGACATAGTATTGCATCTACATCTGTAGTACTACGCAGTAAAACTAATTCTTGTTTCATATTTGAAATTATTTTTCTGAAATCACCACAAAACCCCAAACACATACGTAAAGGTACAATAACGTTGAATAAACCTGATATTGGATCAATAATTGATGAATTATTATGCGGAAACCAGCCAGCATTTTGCAGAGCTGTGCCATGATTCTTGTTATAGGTAGCTAAATCTTCCATGACTGTTGCCAAACCTGGATTTTTGATCCGATCAATAACATTTCCAGCAATCTCATATCTTATCTCATCAAAGAGAAACATAATACCATTATTCACAAATCTTATATCTTTGAGTTCTCCCTCACTTACTGTTACTTTGCCTTCTATATATAGATCACTATAGGATGGTAATGAGTACAAATCTTGTTGCTGAATAGGGATTCTGATTTCATCATTATTCTTATAGGACGTTGAAGCGCACGGTTGATGAATTCTCTTCTCAGCATATGTGATGGAATCATCGAACGAAGCTCTCTTATTTACTTTTAATATTTCATGATTCATTTTCAAAATCTTATAACAGAACTGTGAAACCCAATGATTTAAGATATTCTCTGTCTTCTGATGTTAATCTCTTGCTATCAATGGTAGTACTGACTGATTGGCCTTTGGTAGAGGAGCTTAAATATTTTTTATAGGTGTGATATCGATTTGTTTCACAGAAAATTATGCTCATCTTAATTAAACAACTTCCCTAAGATGCAGTCTGACTGTGATGATCTCCTCTCTCAAATTAACAAGATTTCCATCTTGATCTGTTATTTTAAGTACTAACCCGTCAATTTTCCTCACGCTGATTGGCAAATAGATCACATTAGCGGGAATCTCAACGATCCGATAACCAGACGGCACAGTTGGGAAAAACTCATGTATAACATGAACATTTTCAACGATTCTATGTGATCCAGTCACTATATTACACTCTATACATATTGCATTCAATTTAATAATCTGCGATGTTTTATCGGAGAAATGCTTGTGATTTGCCACAAGTTTCCTTTTGTTAAAGCCTAACATATCACCAATTGAGTTACCTTTTGTGAAGTCCACGTCAAATGAGCATGTCAGTTCACATTTCAAAGTATTATTATTACCAGTAATCGTTAATCGTGGTAGTCGTTGTTTAGAAGTTTTGATTTTCTCGTATTTATTAACCGATTGAATTTCATTAGTCTCTATCTCAATATGCTTGATTAGTTCTTGCTGTAAATATCTATTAATATCATTAATTTCATAAGAACCTTCCGGAATCTCAATACAGACCTCTTCTCCACTTTTTGCTATGAAATGAAATTTATTATTTGATCTATCTACGTTTGGTATTGCGTTATATGTTTCTAAATTGATTAGACCTAATTCATAGTTATCACTATCTAATACTATGGGAGGATAGTATTCACTACTAAGAAATGAACTAGTTCCGGAAAGTGTGAAAGTGAAAGACATTCCACAGACAAAGTTGTATTAATACTAAGTACCGCAGACATAATAATCTGTTATTGTAGTATAAAAATTTGAGCCATAAATGACCACATATTTCCGTATTATATGTTTGTAATCTTTCATGATTATATGTTATACTACAAGGATCATTGATTTTGAGATAATTAGCTAGCTCAATAGGCGGTCTTATATCTCCAAAACTATCAAAATATGTTGCCTTGCCACCATCGTTTGAATAAGCAGTCCAATGAGTGCCTGGACCTCTAACACTATCTAAGTTAATAATTTCACATTCCCTGTACTAGACGTCTGACGTTAGTAGTGTGTCTCTCATGAAAACATCTCGAAAATTTTTAATACCTAATTGTTTTGCATACTTTTTAAGCTCAATATCTGTCAATGCTTGCTTAGGTAGTCTCATTGGTAGCTTTTGCGAGACTTTAGAGGTCGTAAAAAAAGACCCATTTCTGACTTGTATGGTTTGAGATACAATCCGCTGCCATTCTTTTTGCCTAATGAGATTGCCTCCTTTTTCTGATTATGTCTTTGTGCTTCCTTAAGTTGATCATTGGCAGACTTGGCTGCACTGATAGTCTTTGCAATTGCTGCAGCACCACCACTGAGTGATCCAAGTGCTCCTAGAGCAGCAAAAATTGGTATGAGCGGTAAAATGCCTTCTCTTTTTGGAATCAGAATTATGCGGGCTATTTTAACGCTATTATTTTCTTCCACAGACTTTGCAGCCTTCAAAGCAACATTTACCGCATCTTGTTAACTGTTTGAAACTCACTTTTACACTGCGTTTACGTTTTTTAAGTGATTTCCTTATTTTTCGAGACTTGCATCCATTCTTAGCTTAACTTTTGTTTTCATAGCTCGCCGTTTACGTTTTTTAAGTGATTTCTTCTTTTTTTGAGACTTGCATCCCAGTCCTAGCTTAACTTTTGTTTTCATAGCTGTAGCAATACCTAATGCAACGGCCTTTTCACCAAATGATGCGTCAGACGAATACAATCTATGTTTTGCCTTCTCCAACAATATATTATCTGCTTAATGTCTCTCACCCAAATCCTTATATAGTGAATATGCTATATCATGAGTTTTGCACGCTTCATCAAGTCTATTGATTCCTTGATCACCTCTTGTAATTCTTTTTGCCAACTTTGTTCCTGATCCACAAAACCTGTAGCCTGGAATATGCAACTCAACTGGCAATTTATCGACAATTGAATTCACAATCCCTGCACCTCTAAATTGTGATCTTTTTCGTTCTCCAGTTCGCCTAAGACTGATGATTTTGTTGTTTTTAATCAGCATTTTATAGTTGGCCCTAGTATATGGTGACAACAATGAAACTGTTAGCATTAGACTAATCAACTGATATTTAAATGTCTTCATCCAACCATCCATCCATCCATAGTAGATTCAGTTACCAAACGTGATGCGATTAGTTTAGCAGAATACAAAGCTGCCAATAGAAAGTAATGATAAAAACATTGTAGAGCCATATCAAAAGCCATGGTGAGCTCCTATCATCAACAATTAGATGTCTCATAGTCGGGCCATCAAACTGCGGAAAAACCAATTTTATGATAAATTTAATCGAACACGAAAATGGTTTGAGATTTGAAAATGTTTACGTTTATTCGAAGTCGCTCTTTCAACCTAAGTATCGATACTTACAAGAGCTGTTGAAATCAATCAAAGGTATTAGCTACTCTCAATTTAGTGGGCTTGATAACAATATTCCACAACCTCAAGTTGCAAAGCTCAATTCACTGTTCATATTTGATGATGTTGTATGTGATAAACAGAATCTTATGAAAGAATATTTTAGTATGGGGAGATATAAAAACATTGACTATTTCTATCTTTGTCAAACCTATGTAGGTATTCCCAAACATTTTGTTCGTGATAATTCAAATCTCCTGATGATCTTTAAACAAGACAACTTGAACTTAAGACATGTATATGATGAATATATGAATTCAGACTTTTCTTTTGACAAATTCAAGGAAATGTGTGCGTTATATTGGAAAGATTATCATGGTTTCTTAACAATTGATAAAGAGAGAGAGAAAGATAACGGAAGATACAGAAAAGGGATAGATTGCTTCATTCAACCATAAACTATGCGTAATAAGCATGATCATTTTCTTCTAATGTTTAGTTTACAATCGAAAGCAGCACCGCTATTATCATAAGTACGCAAAAATGACTCTATTTCCAAGCCCATTGTATTGAATAAAGAGTTAATTAAAAAAAAAGCTGAGATTCGATGGAAGTTGGAGCTTTCAAAAGCAGATCAGTTGAAACATGAATTAGCTTTTTCACCCATCACAAAGCATTTAGGGGCAATAGCAACTAAACTTGAGCCACAAGCAAATGAGTCTAACAATTTTGAAACACCTAAAAGAGTGAAATTGATTGATGTTAAGAGGGAACCACTCCAATATTTGACGCCGAAAGCTTCAAAATCTACGAAGAGAATTCAAACAAAAGTCAGCAATCTTCAAAGAAGACTTGATGCACTCAAAACGGATACCCATGTGTTGGATTATGAGCCGCAAGAATGTCTTATAGCCGAACACAATTCTTTAGGCATAACGGAGGACATAGAAATGCAAAATGTGAATGGAAATGATGAGAACCATTATACATTTGATGAGATTTTAGATAATTCTGTTGTTGACAGCCGAAAACATCTTGAGCCAATAATTGACACTGATGTGTATGATAGTTATCTACAAGATTTTCATGAATTACCACGAATGTACATCAATGCAATGCTGCATGATAAACATGGAGAGTTTGATCATAGAACAGGTATCCGACAAGACAGTTTCCAAGAAAAATATTATATTGGTAATGCAGAGGTGAAATTTATTGGTTCTGATGTGAATGTAAATGATCACGTCTATAACGGCACACCAGGTCTATATGAACTATTATTTAAAAACGATCCGAAGAGATATACTGAAGAAGATTTGAAAACGTATAGAAGTATTCTTGACATTAGTAATGCTGTTAAGAAAAGATTCAATCCAAATGCACAAATCCAAGGTACAACATCACACAAGTATAAAAAAGTGATAGCTCCTTTGTATTTTGAGAATACACCAACAAGATCTCGTAGAGGGCTGCTCAAGTCTTTGAATAATTATCCTATCGAATATGTTTATTGGGATGATCCTAATGAGCTTGTCGATAAGTTGAGATTGTTAGTATCTTCGCAGGCAGCAGGCAATGCAGGTCACAATAACGAGATTGTCTCAATCATAGAAGAACTTCGTGAAGCTGGTATCGTTGCTTGATTTATCACTAATCATGCAATCATCAGAGCAAGCAGAGCAAGAGCCTACCATATCTAAATGTTCACAAGATTCTATATCATCATTGAATTCAAATGAGAATGTAGAAACTTTTTCAGTTATTCTTTCTGAAGAGTCAATATCGTTATCAACCTCTGATGAAGAAGATGAACTTATTATATTATCACAAAGCTCTTCATTTTCATCTTGCTCTATATCACAATGTAGCCCAATGGAATGGTTATTTGAATCACCGGCTCAAGTAGAAGAACATAAGCTGAACTGTGAGTGTGAGGGTAATGCAAAGAAAAAGAAGAGGGTTGAGAATGACACTTTCTAATATCTACCATTGTCCTTGTCTCTCACTTTATCAATTGTTGATGAACCATGATAATCTTGCCAACATAAAGCGCACATATCCTTGAACTTGTCAAAAGAGAAGTCAGAATTTATATGTTCATCATATACATGTCGTAGGTTCAAGTTGTCTTGTTTAAAGATCATCTGGAGATTTGAATTATCACGAACAAAATGTTTGGGAATACCTACATAGGTTTGACATGGATAGAAACAGTTAATGTTTTTATGTCTCCCATACTCAAATATTCCTTCATAAGATTCTGTTTATCACAAACAACATCATCAAAGATAAACAGTTGATTGAGCTTTGCTACTTGAGGTTGTGGAATATTGTTATCGAGACCACTAAATTGCTAGAAGCTAATACCTTCGATTGATTTCAACAGTTCCTGTAAGTATTGATACTTTGGTTGAAAGAGCGACTTTGAATAAACGTAAACATTTTCGAATCTCAAACCATTCTCATGTTCAATCAAATTTATCAACAGGTTAGTTCTTCCACAGTTTGATGTTCCGACTATGAGACATCTAATTGTTCATGGAAGGAGTTTACCATGCCTTTTGGATGGTTTTATAATGTTTTTATCATTACTTTCTATTAGTAGCTTGATGTTCTGCTGAACTAATCGCATCTTGTTTGATAACTAAGTTTGTGTTGCATGGATGAAGACATATAAATATCAGTTGATCAGTCTAATGCAAGCAGTTTCATTGTTGACCGCTTATAAAATGCGTAGCAAGAACAACAAAATCATCAGTCACAAGCGATCTAGAGAAAAGAAAAGATCACATAATATTGGTGGTGGTGGTATTGTCAATTCGATTATCGATAAATTGCCAGTCAAGCTTCATATTCCAGGATATAGACTTTGTGGACCAGGAACAAAGTTGTCGAAGAGTTGTAAGAAGTGATCGAGGAATCAATAATCTTGATGAGGCGTGCAAAACTCATGATATAGCATATTCATTACGTAAGGATTTGACTGGAAGACATGAAGCAGATAACATATTGATAGAGAAGGCGAAACATAGGTTGTTTTCGTCTGACGCATCATTTGGTGAGAAGGCCGCTGCCCTTGGTATTGCTGCAGCTATGAAAGCAAAAGTTGAGCTACGAATGGATTCCAAGTTTCAAAAGAAGAGAAAATCACTCAAAAAACGCAAAAACGGTGTAAAAGTGAGTTTTAAACACTTAACAAAAAAGCAAAATCTGCTATAGGGAAAAAAAATTTAAAAGTATTGAATATGCGATAAATGTTGCTTTGAAGGCTGCAAAGTCTGTTAAAGGAACAAATGGTGTTGAAATGGCACGCATAATTCCTATTCCAAAAAGAGGAGGTATTTTACCACTTATACCAATTTTTGCTGCTCTAGGAGCACTTGGATCAATAAGTGGCGGTGCCGCAGCAATTGCAAAGACTATCAGTGCAGCGAAGTCTGCCAATGATCATCTCAAGGAAGCAAAAAGACATAATCCGAAAATGGAAGCAATCTCATTAGGCAAAAAGAATAGAAGTGGATTGTATCTCAAACCATGCAAGTCAAGAATGAATCTTTTTTTACGACCTTTTAAGTCTCGCAAGAGCTACCGATGAAACTTCCTAAACGAGCAATAACGGATGTTGATCTCATAAAATATGCAGGGCAATTAGATGTTAGAAATTTTCGAGGCGTTTTCATGAGAGATACACTACCATTAAGAGTCTGGTATAGGGAATGCGGAATTGTTAACTTAGATAGTGTTAGAGGTCCGGGGACTCATCTGACTGCTTATTCAAAAGATGGTGGAAGGGCATAATATTTTGATAGTTTTGGAGGTCTGAGACCACCTATTGAGTTAGCTAGTTATCTCGAAAACAGTGGTCCTTGCAATATAACATATAATCATGAAATATTCCAAACATACAATACGGAAATATGTGGTCATTTATGTCTAAAATTTTTATACTACAATAACACATGATTGTGTCTGCGCTGTTTAGTATTCTAAAAACTTTCATTGTGAAATGTCTTCACTTTCACACTTTCAGGAACTAGTTCGGTTCTTTGTAGTAAGTACTATCCTCCCATTGTATTGGATAGTAATGAATATGAATTAGGGTGAATCAATTTAGAAACATATAACGCAATACCTAACGTTGATAGTTCAAATAATAAGTTTTATTTCATAAAAAAGAGTGGAGAAGAGGTATGTTTTGAGATTCCAGAAGGTTCTTATGAAATTGATGATATCAATAGATATTTAAAGCAAGAACTTATCAAGCATATTGAGATAGAGACTAATGAAATTCAATCGTTCAATAAATACAAGAAAATCAAGACTTCTAAACAACGACTACCTTGATTAACGATTACTGGTAATAATAATACTTGGAAATGTGAGCTGACATGTTTGTTTGATATAGACTTTACAAAAGATAACTCAATTGGTGAATTGTTGGGCTTTAACAAAAGGAAACTTGAGGCAAATCACAAGCATTTGTCCGATAAACCATCACAGATTATCAAATTAAATGCAACATTTATAGAGTGTAATATAGTAACTGGTTCACATTGGAACGGTAAAAACGTTCATGTTATACATGAATTTTTCCCAACTGTGGCACCTGGTTATCGCATCGTTGAGATTCCTGCTAATGTAATCTATTTACCAATCAGCGTGAGCGAAATTGATGAGCTAGTACTTAAAATAACAGATCAAGATGGAAATCTCGTTCATTTGACAGAAGAGGTCATCACAGTCAGTCAAATCGATATCACGTATATGATAAATATTTAAGCTCCTCCACCAGAAGTCAATCGGTCAGTACTACCATTGGTAGCAAGCGACTAACATCAGAAAACAGCGAATACTTCAAATCATTAGGTTTGACAGTTTTGTTATTATAAGAGTTTGAAAATGAAATATTGACTATTGAAAGTAAATGAGAGAGCTTCGTTCGATTATTCCATCACATATGCTGAGAAGAGAATTTATCAACCTTATGATTCAACGTCCTAGAAGAATAATGATGAAATTAGAATCCCTATTCAGCAACAAACTTTGTACTCATTACCATCCTATAGTGATCTTTTTATTAAAGGTAAAGTAACAGTAAGTGAAGGAGAGCTCAAAGATATCATATTTGTGAATAATGGTATTATGTTTCTCCTTGATGAGATAAGATATGAGATTGCTGGAAATGTTATTGATCGAATCAAAAATCCAGGTTTGGCTACAGTTATGAAAGGTTTAGCTACCTATAACAAGAATCACAGCACAGCTCTGCAAAATGCTGGTTGGTTTCCGCATGATAATTCTTCAATTACTGATCCAACATCAGGTTTATTCAATGTTATTATACCTTCACGTATGTGTTTGGGTTTTTGTAATGATTTTAGAAAAATAATTTTAAACTTGGAACAAGAATTAGTTTTACTGCGTAGTACTACGGATATAAATACAATACTATGTAAAACAAATACAAATAATGTGAATATTGAATTTTATAAAATTTTTTGGAGAATGCCGCATATATCAGTATCAACTGCTGAAAGGATCCTCTTACTAGAGACCTTGCGAAAAGATAAAGAGTTAGAGATTCCATTCAGAAGTAGAGTTTTATGAATATCCACTGCTACCTTTAACACAGAGACATATGTGGCCAATAAAAACATCTATGGAAAAGCCACAATATGTCTTCTTCGGTCTTCAAATTGATAGGAAAGGTCAACTTACGAGAGACTGTACAAAATTTGATATTTGCTTTTTGACAAATATTAAGGTCTATTTGAATGATGTTATGTATCCATATGATAACTTAAACTTGAATTTCTAAAACAATTAATATGCATCACTCTATGCAATGTTCATAGAATTTCAAGAATCTTATCTAGGGAAGGATAGTGAACCTATATTTACTCCTAAAGAGTTTAGAGATAAAGTTCTCATAGCAATTATCGATTGTTCTAAACAAAACGAATTGGTGTAGTAAAAATCTTCCAGAAAAGACTAGTGCCTATTGTCTTATATTTCATGATAGAATCGTGAAATATATTCCGTCAAAGAGTGCAGCAAGGATAACAACATAATTTAATTATTTGCTATAGATTAATCTATTTCAATTATATCATACAGTTTATCCTTATTGAAAGAACTTGTAAAATATAAAGAATAGAATAAAAACTAATTTGAATATTTATTATTATTTTATTTATCGATTTTTCTCATTACATTGAAATTGAATCTTGGAGAGACTTCGTCCTTAAATAGTCACACAATTCTGTTGATGACCATGTTGCAGAGTCCGGTCCACAAGTCCAGCCTAGCCTAGCATTTTCATCATTCATTGCTTTATTAATGTTACTATTAATTCATTCATAGATTCGTGAATGCTCTTTATTCCTAGAGATATTGAATTTATGGTTTACATTATAAGCTATGATGGCTGAAATGAAGCTTTTTAACGCTCCAGAGTTTGCCAAATAGGCAGCTTTACAAACCATCTTATCAACATATTTATCAATTATATGATAATTATCTAATATTCTTTGGACCGGATAATATATATGTGAAGCTCCCTGTGAATTTGAACCAGATAGGAGCCTCAAGATAAATGATTTGTGTGCGAGACTGCATCTCAAATAATTACTTTTCAAGACCTCCTTCAAATTTATCAAACTTAACCATTCAAGATTCTTCTCAGCACAAATTCCTATAATGCGATTGATGTATTTATCCATATTTTGTTTTTGTTCTAACAAATACCAAATACTATGGACACCAAAATCTGTCTTACATTTAGCCTTCCAGGTGAAAACATCATTTGGTATAAAATAATCCGGTTTTTTGAAAAAATGATTAAGCACTTTACTAGCAGTTACATCAAACGCATTTGCACAAAGCGCCTGCTTTATATGACTGCTATATACACTCACAGAAGCTGCATGAGCTCCTAATTCACTCTCAAGGATTGTGTCTATTGGATTCACTTTTAAATTTGGATGATGTGTGATAATACAGGGAATTGAAAATCGAGCTATCATTAGCTTTACTGCTCACTCTTTTATTGTACTTTCCCCTCTTTTTTCAGGGAATTGTGAAAACGTCTTTATAATTCAAGTTGCAATTTCTGTGAGCAGCTCCACAATAATATCCAGTCTGATGATTGTGATCACGGACTCTGATTTGATTTTCTAGAAATGGCTGTTTGCATATGTGACATACATTTTGTTGTTTGAATTGTTGATGTTTTTGCTCAGCGAATTTAGACATCGGTACAATATTTTTAAGAGTATTATCACAAGTTATAGCAAGCTGTTTAAGCTCATTAACGAACCATTCTAAACAATTTTGACCACGGTTTAATTGAAATTTTGATAATTCACCATTAAAGGAGCAATGAAAATAATAGGCTATGCTATATGCCTTATGTTTTTGTTAAATTATTGTACCATTCAGATATTCCTCTTGATCATTACATCTTTCTAAAATGCATTCCAAGTCTGCATAGACGGCGAACGGTACTTTTCCTTGATAACGATAGTTTTTGAAATAAAGATGTTTGTCAAATTCCTTTGGAAGTTTGATTGACTGTTCATTCAATCTTTGACAAGTGACTTTATATTTGGCTAAAATGTCTTTGGTTGAGAAGTAATTTAGACATCTTTCACAAATATATACCTCATGACCATGTAGAGATAATTGCTTAGAAATGAGAGCTGAAAAGTTCTCAATCCAAACAAAATGATATAATGGTTGTTCATTAGTAACACAGTCTGCACTGTGGTCAGTATTTTCAATCTCCCTCTTTAGCATGAGAAGATTTATAGTCATCACTTTTATAATCACCCAAGCAACATGGTAGAGTTTTTCTATTTTTCACCCAGTAAATATTCACTGTTATCTTGTTGAGCTTCTTGAATTTCCTTATACCTTTAAACGTAATTGGGAAACTTATATCTTCAAAAACCAAAATATCTCTAAAGTGTGGGTAAAAGGTCATTCTTTAAGCATGCTCCTTCGCAGGATAGAGAGTAGATACTACTGCCCATAAAAAACAATATTTATTATTGTTCTGAACATTGATTACAGCATGCTTATTCTTGATAAATTTAGGTACAGTCACATATGTGGAGTATCCAAATTTCAAAGGGTCATATTTATTGATGTTTATTTTAAGACCCATTATTTCGAGTAACGCCCACACAGAGTCCTTTTCAGCAAATTTTTCCAATTTTTTTACCAATCTATCAATAACAAATTCTTGATTCCATTGTTTCAAGTCTGTTGATATATCAATCACTTCATTTTTAGTTGAAAACGTCTTGAAATCTACATCGCCGTTTTGTGGTTTAATGAAATGTGCGGACATTATTACGTTTACCTTCAATAACGTTCTTTTCAACGCATTTCTCATCTTAAGAGAAAATGATTTGAATGATCTCTTTAGAAATAATAGAGGATCTTTGATATCAACATTTGATATGAAGCCAGTACAAATTCTCACATGAAAGCAGCTTTCTATATCTTCCCATAATATTTTTCTTCTCAGATAACGATGACTCTTTACATCACTGTTTAATCCTTCACCCAACTTAGTGGGTAATGCTTTTCTCAAACATTTTAGTCTCATTCGGTAACATTTCAAGTATGATAAGCTTGCTTCAAGTAAGAAAGGGTTCTCAGAGGTGTTGTCTTCATGTATCTTGATATCAATTGCTTTTCGAACAGTTTTAATAGTTTTATTTATAATTTGTTGGAGTGTTTAAATCTCATTTATTATTTTAACTTTACTTATGTATTCACGAATTAATTTAAGAGCGTCTTTACACAAAACCGTAGCAGATTCCATGGTTCTCTATAGACACTTTTAAACAAAATCACTAGTGCGATACAATAATTTTGTGTATGCTCAAGTTCAAGATATATATAGCCTTTAAAATGATAAAGAAGGTGATACAAGAACAAAGGAGGCTACTTTAGTAGCATATATAAATAGTGTGCTTTGCAACCGTATCATTGTTGCGCATAAATTTATAATTATCAACATGATTCATCAGTTGTATTCATTGCAAATGTTGTTGTTAATCAAACGTTATATATTTTTTCCCATTTGATTAGTTCAGCAGAACATCAAGCTACCAATGGAAAGTAATGATGGAAACATTATAGAACCATCCAAAAGGCATGGTGAACTACTACCATCAACAATTAGATGTCTCATAGTCGGAACATCAAACTGTGGAAAAACTAACTTGATGATAAATTTGATTGAACATGAGAATGGTTTGAGATTCGAAAATGTTTACGTTTATTCAAAGTCGCTCTTTCAACCAAAGTATCAATGCTTACAACGGTTGAAATCAATCTAAGGTATTAGCTATTATCAATTTAGTGGTCTCGATAACAATATTCCACAACCCCAAGTAGCAAAGCTCAATTAACTGTTTATCTTTCATGATGTTGTTTGTTATAAGCAGAATCTTATGAAGGAATATTTTAGTATGGGTGGACACAAAAACATTGACTGTTTCTATCTATGTCAGACCTATGTAGGTATTCCCAAACAGTTTGTTCGTGATAATTCAAATCTCCTGATGCTCTTTAAACAAGACAACTTGAACCTACGACATGTATATGATGAACATATAAATTCAGACTTTTCTTTTGACAAGTTCAAGGATATGTGCGCTTTATGTTGCCAAGATTTTCATGGTTTCTCAACAATTGATAAAGAGAGAGACAATGATAATGGTAGATATAGGAAAGGAATAGATTGCTTCATTCAACCATGAACTATGAGTAATAAACATAATATTTAGCCTCTCATGTTAAGTTTTCAATCGAAGCTAGCACTGTCACTATCATGAGTACATAAAACGACTCTATTTCTAAGACCATCGTATTAAACAAAGAGTTAATTAAAAAAAAAGCAGAGTTCCGAAGGAAGTTGGAGCTGTTAAGGGAAGATCAGTTAAAATAGGAATCAGCTTTTCCTCCCATTACAAAGCACTTGGAGGCCATAGCTACTAAACTTGAGCCACTAGAGAATGAGTCTAATAATTTCGAAACATCTTGAAGAGTGAAATTGGTTGATATTAAAAAAAATACTGGAATATTCAACACCGAAAGCTTCGAAATCTTCAAAGAGAATTCAATCAAAAGTCACAAATCTTCGAAGAAGACTTGACACACTCAAATAAGATTATAAGACACAAGAATGTGTTATAGCCGAACACAATCCAGTTGACATAACTGAGGATACAGAAATGGAAAATGATGAAAACAAATATACAATTAATGAAATTTTAGATAATTCTGTTGTTGAAAGCCGAAAACGTCTAGAACCAATAATTGACACTGATGTGTATGATAGTTATCTTATTTCGATGAATTACCACTAATGAACATCGATGCAATGTTGCATGATAAACATGGAGAATTTGATCATAGAACAGGTAGAAGATATGACAGCTTTCAAGAAAAGTATTATATTGGTAATGCACAAGTCAAATTCATTGGTTCTGATGTGAATATAAATAATCACGTCTATAACGGTACACCAGGTTTATATGAGCTGTTATTCAAAACCGATCCTAAGAAATATACTGAAGAAGATCTGAAAATGTATAGAAATATTCTTGATATAAGTAATGCAGTAAAGAAAAACTTCAATCCAAATGCACAAATTCAAGGTACAAGATCACTGAAAGATAAACAAGTGATAGCTCCTCTGTATTTTGAGAATACATCAACAAGATCTGGTAGAGGGCTACTCAAGTCTTTGAATGACCATCCTATCGATTATTTTTATTAGGATGACCTTAACGAGCTTGTCGATAAGTTGAGGTTGTTAGTATCTTTGCAGGCAGCAGGCAATACAGGTCACAATAACGAGATTGTTTCAACCAGTGCAAGAGTCTAACATATTCAGATGTTCACAGGATTCTATATTATCACTGAATTCAATTAATAATGAGAATGTAGACACTTCTTCAGTTATACTTTCACAAGAGTCAATATCATCATCGTCAACATCGAATAAAGAAAATGAGCTCATTTCATCATCACAAAGCTCCTCATTTTCATCTTGCTCTATATAACAATGGAGCTCATTTGAATGGTTTTTCGCATCACCGGCTCAAGTAGAGAAACATAAGTTGGACTGTGAGTGTGAGGGTAATCCAAAGAAAAAGAAGAGGGTTGAGACTGACTCATCAGTATCATCCAAGAGTTCATATGATATACATTACAATAAACTACAATGACGTTAGATAAATTTGGACCTCATATAGTTGGGTATGGAAATGTGAAAGCTGATACGTCATCTGAAAGTGTTGATAAATCTGAGTATTTGTATTACAATCTTATCCTGGATTTCCATTCAAATACAATCAGTGAGAATCTTTACATGCTTTCCAATGGCACGCCTTTTTACGCATTTCCGTTACAATATGCAACTATTAAGCAAATAAAATTAGGTCATGATAATGAAACTTTAGTTTGTCTAAATAATCAAGAGTTTAGAAGTAGTGAGCTCATAGAACATACATTAGCAGCGAATGATTCAATCTCATTCAAATTGAAAGGTGACAATGTGAATAATAGCGGTTTCGAAGCAGAAATTGTTATAAAGCTGCCAGTTCGATTTGAATCTCAATCAGTCATTTCTGAAAATCCATACTTCAAAGCATAATAATAAAACTATGAAGCAAACTTCCATTAAGGAAGATGTTGTTTTGGAATTGCATAAACCAGCAAGAGTCAACTTCAAAAGACGTCATGTTATCATCAAAGGTCTCAATGAAACTTTGCAGGCTGATCTTGTAGGAATGATCCCATACGCTAGAGAAAATCGGGGATATAAATATATTCTTGTTGCTATCGACTGTTTCTCAAAATATGTTTGGGCTATACAAGTGAAAAGTAAGGATGCTGCGAAGCCGAAAAATCTTCAAACAGATCTTGGGAAGGAATTTTATAATAGTGAATTCCAAAAATTCATGGAAAGGCATGCTATCAATCATTACAGCGTATATAGCTCAAAAAAAGAATCAATTGTTGAGCGAGTGAATCGTACCTTAAAAGACATTATGTGGAAGAAGTTCAGCTTACATGGTAATTATAAGTGGGTGAATATACTGGATAAGATAGTTAATACCTACAATAACAGATACCACAAAACAATGCAAATGAGACCATCTGAGGTCAATGAAAATAATGAACAATCAATCTTTAATAATATATATGTACAAATAAAAAGGTTGCACACATCAATAACAAGTATAAAATGGGAGATCATGTTGGAATAAGCAAACATAGAGGAGTATTTGAAAAGGGATACACTCCAAACTGGTCTAATGAGATATTTAATATTGAAAAAGTGAATCTTACAAACCCAACAACTTATATTCTACAAGATAAAAAGGAGAAGATATTGTTGGTGCCTTCTATGAAATGGAATTGCAGAAAGTGAAACATCCTGATGTATATTAAGTTTAAAAGGTGCTAAAAAGGAAATGGAACCGGGTGTACGTCAAATGGTTGGGATCTGATAGTTCATACAACAGTTGGATTTCAAAGGATAATATAAAGTAGAATTGTATTTAATTAGGTCTTAAGTAATAAAACAATCTTATAATAATGATGTTGTTTCCTTTATGCTAATCTCAACTTGACAATGACTTTACATTTATTACTCATAATCGGTAACATCAATGATTTTCAAATTTGTTGTCCTACCTACAGGACCTTCGCTGACAATTTAAATAATTCGGCCATTTTTTTTTATGTCTTCATTCAGCTCAACAACTTTTTCTGGTGAAATCATTGAAACGTATCGCTGTGGTAATATTGACTTCATGTCTTCGCACGCAACAACCACTTTATTTTCAAATTGTGTTGTTAAACTTCTCACCAACTTTGAAATATCTCACGTAAACAAATGGCACCAGATGCAACAGAGTATTTAATTCATCAAAGAATGAACTCATATTTAGCTTGATTATTCATTTTAAGTATTCGCAAACGATGAGAGATGCAAGTAGAAACAATTGCACAACAATATAATCGAAGTAAATGAGATATCTATATATATATATATATATACTTATCCCCACCACACCCCACTATTTTAAAATTAATGCGCATGTCTTAGAGGCGCATCCAACAACAATCAAATTCAAACTTCCTGCCCCACTGCGCATGCCCACCCGGCGCATCCATCAACATTTAAATTCAAACTTCCCGCCCAACCACCAACACCACTGCGCATGCCAACCCGGCACATCCACCAAAATGAGAATTTAAAATTTTCCGCCAAAAGTGGACCAGGATCGGCTTCATATAACTACTCAAGTAACTCAACTCTATCACAAAAATGTAATATACTTTGTAGAAGCAGGTCAGCGCATAAAAAATCGAAAGTCACCGGGGTCAGAAAAACTTACACCCGAAATTGTAAAGACGGCTATCATGAACAATACTGGATACTTTATCGATTTCTTCAATAACTTGATATGTAAAAATATATTTCCGAGGGAATGGAAGGAGGCTAAATTGGTCTTCATAGACAAGCCTAGAAAATCAAAAGATGAACCAGAGAAATATAGATCCATATGCCTTCTGAGTGTATTGGGTAAAACGTACAAAAATTTAATTAAAAAACGATTGGTAGAAGAGGTTGATGAAAAAGGCGGTTTTAATAATTATCAGTTCGGCTTTCGTCGTGAAAGATCAATAGTACATGCTGTGGAAGAGGTCATCAAAACTATACAAGGTGTAAATCACAAAAAAATACCTAAATGAAGTGCGTTGATATTGATAGATGTTCAAAACGCATTCAATACAGCCTCATGGCAGCTAATTGTCGAGAAAATAGAGAAACGTAATATCTCTCGTTATTTATGTAATATAATTAAAGATTATTTAGCTGATCTCACAGTTATAATTGAGAATGATGAAATAAAAGAGATTGTAGGAGGTGTTCCACAGGGTTCGGTTTCTGGACCGACCCTGTGGAGCATATTATATGATGATATAATGCAAATTGATGTTAATGAAAACGTAAAACTGGTTTGTTACGCTGATGATTTGGCTGTGGTAGCTACAGCTGAGGATGAGATAGTAGAAAGTACACAGTTAATAATACATTGATCGATATACAGAGATGAATGTTGAAAAACGATTTAAGCATAGCTAGGGATAAAACCGTGGCTATCGTATTTACAAATTATAAGAAAAAACAAACGAATATGGTTTGAGATTGATAATTATAAAATAATACCTATTAATTAGGTAAAATATCTTGGAATAACCATAGCTGCTCACTTCACATTTGTGAAGCATATTGATGATGTAATTGATAAAGCCTAAAAAGTATCAAATACATTGAGTAAATTGTTGATAAATACAAGAGGGCCAAGTGATAAA
>JAZBGX010001559.1:0-17692 GCA_037414775.1 Zonitis immaculata
TATATATGTATACAGATCCGTTCTTTTGTCAAGAATTATGTTTTTTCTATATTAGATTTTATAAAAGATTCATTTATTTGATTTTATTTTATCTCAAAGGGAGAAATATAATATTTGTTTGTTTTTTTTTTATGTTTTTGTTCAATATTGTTTGTAAATATAAAGAAACACATGGTGCATTCCTGAAATTCTACATATAAATAAAACAAATGGAAATTCTGGAAAGGAAAACACAATACTACTGAAAGTTGGGAAATGTCTATAAAAATTACTCGAAAGATGTTGAGGAACAAAATTACGATCGATTCTGCTTTTGAAGTTTGAATTGGAAAATAGAAAAATTTTATACTAAATTGAAAACCAAATATTATGAGAATTCAACTGAAAAGCTGATAAATAGTCCCCTCCCTCTAAAAATATATGAGGAATTTTTTGCTGTTGTTCCAGTTTGCTCGAAATATTATTTGTAAATATGAAGAAAAACAAACAATGAATGCCTAAAATTCTACAATACCGCTGAAAAATTTGAAAAAAAAGCAATACTGCTGAAAGTTTAGAAATTTCAATAAAAAACAAAAAATCCACAAATGAAAAATTATGAAAACTGAACTGAAAAGCTGAACTTAGTCTGAAAAAAATTGGGGTAAATATTGATATTTGTTTTTGCTGTTATATTTTGTCTAATTGTAAGATATTATTTAAAGGTAAACAAACATTGAACGCCTACATAAAAATATAATAACTGAAAATTCTGAAAAAACAATACTGCTGAAAGTTTAAATCGACAAATATCAAAATTATGAAAATTCAACTGAAAAGCTGGAAAATCTTCAAAACAAAAAGAAGAATCACTTATCTTGTTGTTCCATTTCATTTAAGATAATAATACGTCCTGAAAATTATTAAAGAAAAAAAAACTATACCTACTATAGTAAAAGTTTGGGAATTTCGATAAAATATACTCCAAATAATTTGAGGAAGAAACAATTTCATTCTATACATACACAAAAATGGAAAATTCAAAACTAAATATTAGGAAAATTCAACTGAAAAGCTGAAAACTAGTCAAAAGAATTAGAAATTTCTAATCTAGACACTGATATTTGTATGCGCTATTGTCTCATTTTGTGCAAAATATTATTTGTGAATATAGAGAAAAATAAACATTGAACGCCTGAAATTCTACAATACGACTGAAAAATTTGAAAAAAAAAGCAATACTGCTGAATGTTTAGAAATTTCAATATAAAGTAGTCTAAATAATTTGAGAAAGAAGCCAAAATTGATTTTACTTTGAAATTTGAATAGAGAAATGGTGAAATAGAAAACTTAATAGAAAAATGAAAAATCCAGCAAGAAAAGTTATGAAAACTCAACTGAAAAGCTGAAAAATAGTCTTTAAAGATAAGGGTAGATTTTAATATTTATTTTTGCTCTTCTATTTTGTTGCAAGATATTATTTATAGGAAAACAAACATTGAACGTCTGAAATTCTACATATAAATATAATAACTGAAAATTCTGAAAAAAAGCAATACTGCTGAAAGTTTGCAAAAACTGCGATCTATTCTCCATTTTATACTTTAAAGTTTAAATTGGAAAATAACAAAAACGAAAAACATAAAAATCAAATATCATGAAAATTCAACTGAAACGCTGAAAAATCTAGAAATTGATCTTCCTATTCATTTTATGATTAAAGATAGGTGTTGAAATTACTGAATTTCAGTCGATTATAATCAGTTGTTTGATATCATTAATTTTCATCCCAATAGAAAATTCAACACAACTTGAACAATTGCGCTACTATTCCAATTATAAATATGTTTGTGGTTGATTTTAATGAATAATGAATTTATTAATTATACTGTTTATTATTATTTTACAGGCAAATGTCATCAAACTACAAATTAATTTATTTCAATGCTCGTGGGCGTGCCGAACATATTCGTTTTATATTCGCCTATGCTGGTATTGAATATGAAGATGAACGAATTTCACGTGAAAAATGGTCGGAATATAAAAAAAGTAAGACTTTGTTTTGCCATTTCCATTTTCAGTTGTTCCATTCAATGAAATTATTGTACTTAGTCGTATATATCGAGGGTTCTTCGAATAGAAATTAGATTTTCCACATAAAATCAGCTGACGTACTTTGGAGTTCTTTTTTTGTTGTTGTTTATTATTCAAAAGAATTTGCAAATCCCATAAATAGACTTGCAAATTGTGAATTATCTATTTGATTTATTATTATTATTTTTATATAGTCGTATTCTTTATAAATTTTGTATGTTGTATGCAGAAATGCCATTTGGAATGCTACCCGTATTAGAATTAGATGGGAAAACTGTCGCTCAAAGTAATGCTATTGCACGTTATTTGGCACGACAGTATGGACTTACTGGGCAGAATGAATGGGAAGCATTACAATGTGATGTTTTGGTCGATACACTTGGTGATCTCAAACAAGGTAAATAGAAAATTTTCACTCGATAATCAGTATACGTTAATAATTTCTCGTTTTAATTAATTAAATGAAGAAGCTGCCAAGTATCTAAGTTTTGTAAATCTATGGGGAAATTCTCAAAACTTTCAACTAAAAACTGATGTTTCTAAACAATTCTAATGAGAGAGCATCATCCCATTCGGATGATGTAAAAAATAATTTTTCGGAATACTAAAATCGATATTCTATATCGCTTTATTCCACATAATCAAACCTTCATTGTGTTATATTTCCATTTAATTAAATCGCCCTTGTAATCAACGAAAAAAAATTTGCTAAAACGGAAATTTCACGATTGATTTTCTTGTTTGTTTTGTTAATAATTGCTTCGATTCAATCAAATTCATGTTCCATTATTATATCATGATTTGTTTGTGTTTGTTTTTTATTCTTTTTCTAATTTAGTATTGGCTCAATTTCGTATGGAACAAGATCCTATCAAAAAAGAAGAAAAAAAAGTGAGATTAATGCGCGAAACAATTCCATTTTATTTATCCAAATTTGAGAAGATCGTATCTGAGAATAATGGATATTCAGTTGGATCTAATGTAAGTATGGAGTTTTCATTGGATTGGCAAGAAAATATAAAACACTTGAAAAAATATCAATTTCAATAATTATGACCGAGTTTAATCTTGAGGGCAAAAACTGAATGTTATCGGACCAAAACTTTTGAGCCTTAGGTAATTTTGTTTCGTGTAGAAAATTTTTTAGCGCTCGGAATATATATGGAAGTCCGACAGTGCTAAGTCTGGGAAATAAGCTGGCTATATAGTACCACATATCCCAGCCAAGTTATTTCAGAGAAACAGAAGCAATATGTGGCCGAGCGTTGTCGTGTTGTAAGTGAACCTCCATGCGTCTTCGTCTCTCTTCTCGTGGCATATAAGTCGACGTAGAGATCATGGTGACGATTTGTTCGTCACATAGACTAATATAATAACTAATAACTATAGACCCCAAAATGCATCACTTTCGCTATAGGCATAGTATAGGCAGTTAGGGGTCTAGTTATTTATATTAGTCTATGGTTTGTCATTGAATCAGCTGAAAAGAACGTTGTGGTTCGGCCAGTTCGGTTGCGACAAAACTGGCGGGTCATATCCCAACAAGAAATTGAAAAAGCGTGGTTGCGTATCATTCTCATTAAGAATGTAACTTCCATCTTCGGTCACTCAATGTGCTAGGAAATGTGCGATTGGAATGCAGGAGGAATGATTCGCACTACAAATTTACTATTACCAATATGATTTTCAATAGTTGTGTGGATACAGTTTCAACGCTTAGCCAATTTTAGTGTGGTTGTATCTGGATAGAATTGCATCGCAAGCCGTCATCGTTGATTCTACACGGTCGGCCACTCCGGACTCGATTTCAGGGTTGATATTTTCGTGTTTATACCAACGGATTACAGTCACGTGGCTGATGGTACCCTGGCTTATTACAGCTGCCTATCGTGCACTGCTTTTTTTTCTGGACTAAAAATATAACACGAAACTTACAAAACATAAAAGTGCTTGATTATTTATTTGCCAACCCAAACTAAGGCATTTTATTTTTGTTTTAATAACTTTTCTTTCTTGTTTTTGTGTTTTATAATAAAACATGAAAAAACAACATGGGAAAAAAAATAATCAAGATTTTCTCTAAACAAAAACAATTTTATGTTTGTTTGTTTTTCCTCTATTTTTCCAGATAACTTGGTGTGACTTTGTATTCGCTGTATCATTGGAAAATTTCGAATATATTTTTGGTAAAGCTGCCCTAGATCAATATCCAGCTTTAAAAGCTTTAAAAATAAAAGTCTATAATATACCTAGTATAAATGAATGGATAAATAAACGGCCAGTTACCGATTCGTAAATTAATTATTATTGGGAAATAGACGAGACTAGCACAATTTTCTTTTATGATTATTATTATTATTATTTATATTTATTTTATTAAGATTTTTGGCCTTAATTCTATCAGCTTCTTGGATGTTTTCAATTAATTGTTTAATTGAGTGTCCAAAAATTAAAATCAAATAATTAAGAAAAAATCAATGTATACGGAACAAAAAAAAAAAAATACTGCTATAAAATACAATAAAACAAATGTATATATAGTTATATAAAAAATGTAAGGGTTGTTCAATTTAAAGAATATACCCAGGCTTTTTATTATAAATAGTTAAAGTGTAAGTGAACTGCATCGATGCTCTGCTATATTATTGATTTTTAAACTCGAATCGATGTACTTCTCTTGATATAAAAAGAATATATTTTATCGGGCTGTGTTTGAAAACAAAACAAAAGATTCAAAATACCTAATGCATGTACGTACCAGTAATTGTTATTTGTGAAGAAAAAAAAATGAAGACTATCTCTAACGGCACCTTTCTCAAATTGATTTGATAACAAAGTGTCCGAATCGATGCATAAAGTTTTATTTTTTTCTACAGTCGAATAGAAAAATTTTAAAATTCGAAATAGTGACTACTCAGAAGCCAAGAACTGAATCGTAGAAGAATAAAGGGATTATTTGAGGAAAAACTCAGGAAGGGAGGATTTTGGAATTCATAAATGATATCTAGTTTGTATAAAACAGACTAATTGTTTTTTTAGCTTAATGTCATGCACAAGACAATTTCCAGATAATCATCTACACTCCCTTCTGTGTCTTATTGTCTCCGTTTCCTGGCTAATTGTTTTCAATTGAATGCTCACTGCATTTGACGTTAATTCTACATAGAACTTGATTTGTATCGATTCGGAACAACATTTTAAATAATTTACTTAAACGACACGTTCCTTGGTTACTTTTTAAAATTTTTTTTAAATTGATATTAATTACAAATTTCCAATTATTATATCAGTTATTGTTTTTCCGATTAAATTATAATTGATTTGTCTAATAGTTGTGATTTTTGAAATTATATAGTTGCTGTTAAATTGTTGTTGAACGTACAAAAATAGAAAGAAAATATATTTTATATTTGTGTCACAAATCAAAATTCATTTATCACAGAGCCCTTATCAAAATTTCGATCAATACAAAATTGGTTGTCCAATTTATTTATTTTTTTACTTTCGGGAATAAATTGGAAACTATAATAGCGAAATGGCGAAATTATTGTTCTCGAATAGAATACGAATATGTCTCCATTAAATTTACATTCGATTTTTTTTCCGTCTTTATTAGCTCGTTTATCATAACTATATCGATGGATTAGGATACGATAATAAAAATTTTAGTTGGGATGGATATACAGTATTTACAGTTTCGTACAATGTGTTTCGGTTGTAAGGGTCAGAATATTAGACAGAGCATAGAGAAAACGCCCAACTTGATAACGGAAACACAGTGTATTTCCTACAAATTGAGAATTATGTTGGAAAAATAAGTAAAATTGTGATATGCGGCCAGATAAAAGTTTTACCATCAATTTAGTTTTTTTATTTTGGAGAAAAAATTTAATAAAATTCAATTTCAAGATTTTTATTAGGAACTTATTTAAAAAAAAAAAAACAATAAATATCTAAGTATATAAGTATAGAGTTATAAAAATATTTACAAATTTTCTAAATTTATTATTAAAAAATTAAATTATCCACTGGAATCAATGGAAAAAAAATTATCAAATTGTACCACAGACATGACAGATAGTGAATTTAACTACCTGTATAATAATATAATAAAAAACAAACAAACAACTTAAGCTATTTGATTTTCTGGTATACAGACTGATTTCGTTGAACAGATCGATGTTCTATTGATCATGCTCGATCGAATCTCGCCACGTATTGAAGCTCGCATCGATGTTCGTCTAGATGACGATCGTCGAAATTCGCCCACTTTCTCGGTTTCAGGCTCGCTAAATAAAAATCGAAAAATTATAAAAAAAATCTTAGTAATTGGATTATGGTCCGTTCACTGCTAAAGGATAGATGTGGCTACATCAGCTTTCTATTATACCGCCACAAGTTCCTTTTGCATTAAACGAGCAACTTACGCTTTTATACAGGGAAATTCGAAGAATTTCTGTCCTTTACCGAAATTCTCGCCATCTTGTAATGTTTGTGGTAATTCTTGGTCCAAAGTTTCCGGTAGGAAAAGTGCCAAAATCCCACCAAATATACCCAAAACGCCCAATATAAGCAATGGAAGGTCCACCGATATATTTCCCTAAATTTCACAAAATTGTACAAAATTGTCTACAACAACAAAAATTCTCGTACTTACAAGGTAAACAACAAAAGGTGCTAAAATACTAGCAACATAACCCATGATATGGATCAAAGCAACTCCTTGCGCCCTAACAACAGTTGGTAGCAATTCCGCAGCATATTGTAGACCTATATTGTACGAAATATTGACAGCGAACCGACCCATAATAGCGAGGGCGGCTGATGGTACTCCTGTAATTATCAAAAAAAAAAAAAAAATCAACACCCAAACTTTATTGGTAAATAAAATGTCTATACCATATGGCACAACTGTTGCTAGAAGACTAAAAACTCCACTTATCACCATCGAACCACAAGCTAACCATCTTCTACCCCATACATCTAAAACTAACGTTAAAAACGTATCGGCTGGAAATTCAGTAGCACTAGCAATGGTGAATGTTAGAAATATATCAAGACCTAACGACCCAACATTACGGACATGTCCATCAAATACCAACGATATAGCCATCCACATAACAATCAAAACTAACGTAATCTTACGTAAACGTGATGTTTTGAATAAATCTAAAACCGTATAAGTTTTGTCCATTTCATCTTCTTTATGGGCTCTAACACAACTGGTCTGAAATTAGTTTATTTTAATTAAAAAAAAAAAAATTAAAACGAATCTTGAGAGTTTGTTGAATTTTACTTTAAATTTATCGTAAATGTCGTCACCGATTTGCGTCCGATTGATGCGTTGGAATTTCTTTAAAATACCAATAGCCTTATCGAATTTACCTTGCGACACTAACCATCTATCGATAAAACCAAAAATATTCAAAATTTGAGAACAAAAGTGTTGGTTGGGATTTGAACCGGGAATTGTCGGTTGATTGTCATTTAGCACCACCGGTTCAAGTCTCAACTAAAATATCGAATGGTTTTATTTTGCTTACCTAGCCGATTCGGGAACAACCCATGGTGTAACAATTGCCAGAGCTAATGGTAGTGATGTAACGTAACATAATAATTTCCAATCAGCTAAATAATAAGCGATCCATGGTAAAATAGAAGCGGCACATGTGAAAAATATTGCAATTGACATGTTTGCTACAAATGTCCTCCATTTCGGGCCAACATATTCCAATACTTTAATTAAAATTAGAGAGAGAAAAAAATTAAGCAATGATTCGATGTTGTTGGTTTTGTTTTTGTTTTTTTTTTCGGAAATTAAATTTAGTTCAAGGTTCATTAACTTCCGTTGTTTGGATGAAAATTGAATCAAAGATCCGGCATTGAGGAAATAACATTAATAAAAAAAAAAGGAGAAACAAAAAACTAATAATTTTATTATCATTCAGAAGAAATTGTTAATTTTGTTGAATCATAGTTGGCATTGGAATAATTAACAAATAATCTATAATCGAATAGTTTTGTAATTGGAATTCTCAATTTCCGGTCAATAAAATTCGATTAAATTTTTATAACTAATTGTAAATATAGAAGGCAAAAAAACAGCGGTTCCGAAACAATTAAGTCTAAAAAATCGGAAGTAATAAAAAATTGTTGAATTAGCGTCTATTGTAGTATAAATTTTTTATATCCGGTCAACAAAATTCTATTGAATTTCTATAACAAAAACAGTGGTTCTGAAACAATTGTATCTACAAAATCAGCAGAAACAAAAAATGTGGTTCAAAATCTTTCGAAATAAGTGTTTTATATTGATTACAGTAAAACTTCATTATAACGCTCCCGCTTATGAGACTTTCCCGGCTATACAGGCGGTCCACCGGAGGCTTTCCTGGTCTTGCAGGAACTCTAGTTCTAGTGGAGAAAAAAAAATGCACCCGAAGGTATTAAGTTGAGGAAATCGTTTTAACGTCAAAATGATCTCTAAATATCACACTTTAGATCGTCGAGTCCGTTTTTTTTTTGCACCCACTAGAGCTAGAGTTGTAAAACCAGGATAGCCTCTAGTGGACCATCCTGTATAACGTTTTTTTTTTTCGTCGATCAACAATTTTATTAATTTTAACGCTATGCTCCAATTTTACGTTCAATTTGGAAATTCGTTTCGATTCAAGAAGGAACGAGTCGTGAAAAATTAGAAGAGTCTGCAAATAATTTGAAGAAGTGGTTGATCCAGGCCAGTAGCTTTAACATTTCGGTAAGTGAACCGATTTTACAAGACATTTTACAGAAATTACTGAAGGAAAGAAAAGCATGAAAAATCTCAAAATTACTCGATTTAACGAACCTCTAGTTTCCTTGAACTGAAAATACAAAAATAAAATAGAGAATTCAAAAGCAATTTTACTGGAAAATAGTGGAAATCTAAAATTTTTTAAGACATCAAACCTACAAGTCACACAACGACTGAAATAAATGAATAGAATATAAAATAAGGCATTTAAGTGCCTTACTGAAATAATGATAAGATTCCGCTGAAACATACTGAAAAAATGAATATTTAAAATTAATGGAATATCGACTATCTGGAGTTGTAAGTAATAATGGCAAATTTCAGATTTCCTGAAATATTACGATTACTCTATATGAAATAAAATCAGATTTTAAATTCAAGATTTTATATTTCATTTGTTCCATTATCAACTGAGAACAATTGTTTACATTTTCGAAGGCACCTAGGGACAAATTCCATTTAGGAATTTAAAAATTAACCAAACGAAATTCATTTATTTTTCATCTCAACAATACAAAAACAAAGAAAAAAATCGATTTCTCCTCCATAAAATAGTCAGGAGCAGGAATTTTTTGATTAAATTATTTTATTAATGTAACGCTATCCTTTGTACGTTGTTACATTATAGGGTAGATTTGATTCATTCCAACAATAAAATATTATTGATATAAACTATATTGATAACAAACAGCTTGATAAGAGATATTGCAGCTATTTAAACAATTTTTAAAAGTGAATGTTCCTATTGACCATGACGACGGCGCTCCTTAATAACCCCCATTTCACAATTATGGGATCACTTTCATTATAGAATTGTTATTTTATGTATACTTACATATAGATACTAATTAATTAATTAAGAAACTATTTATGATTATCAGTTGACTCACCAAGAATGTACATCATCGTGAAACAATTATCGAACGCCATGCCAACGAAAAATCGGCACAAACAAAACGTCCAAAATGATGTACAAAATGCTGTAGCAATACCACCAACGAATCCAACCAGATTTGTACCAACTAAAGCCGGTATCCGACCAGATCGATCAGCTATCCAACCAAATATTAAACCACCCAAAATTGCACCACAAAAGAATATCGATTGGGCTGTATGTGGTAATGCCGAATTTTCGCAAACCCAATTTTGCTAAATTAACAACAAAAAAAAAACCAATTGGAATTATTTCAAATGATTATGAAAAAAAATTTAAATAAATCTACCTCTGTAGCTATTGATGGATATGGTATTTCGGTGAAATTATATTCCCAACCATTACGACATGGTATCACCGGCCATTCTTGGTTCGATTTATTGATTGTTTCTTGTTGGAGGATTTCTGTAAAATTTACAGCGAACATATGGCAACGGTCACGGCTACCATCGGGCATTTGGGGGACGCCTAAAGCTACCCTGTACATATTCAAAAAATCTCCATTTAACGGATATTTGTTCAATTAAATTAAAACTTATTTGAAACAAATCAAGCGATTCACCAGAGAAATCACTTTTTTTTTCTTTATAATTTGTATTACAAATTTTTAAACTTTGTTTGTGAGTTACATATTTTTTCTCGTTTTTACGGACGAATTCTAGAACAATAAATGTCGTCTCGAAATAGTTGGGGAAATTTTAGAAAAATCTAAGTATTCAAGGAAAATTGATAGAAACACCAACCAAAAATCTGTGAAAAGCTTTGGAATAATGAAAATTCGAGTCCAATCATGGAATATCGACGATTTGAATGAATTTCCATTTAAACAGGCAACTGTAATTGGAAATTGGTAATTCTCACAATCAAAGAATTTCTTGAAAATTGAAGTGATTCTCAATTCACCCATTTCACAAAAATTAATAAAATTACAGTAATTCATTGGGTTTTGAAGAAAACAAAAGGAGGCCGAAAATTTGAACGGAAAATTGGTGACTTTGATCGTTATCATCAAAATTACAGTGGAAAACAGGAAAAATCCCAATTCAACGGACAATCCTCTGATTGGAAAAATTTTGCTAAAGCAATCTATAATCTTTGATTGATAAAACATTGAAATTCGATTTAACGGACACCACCTTTTTTGTAAATCTAGAAAATAACTTGAGCCAATTAGAACAATGAACATTCTAATTAGTTCATGGAATATCGAAAAATGGCATAAATTTCCATTTAAACAGACAACTGGAAAATGGAAATGGAAATTCTCAGAATAAGCAAATTTCCAGAAAATTGAATAAGTTGAAACAATTTTTTTTTTTTAAACAAGTAATGGAACATTTCAAAATGAATAAATTTTCACGAAAATTTGGAAGCCTAATAATTCTATTAAAAAACAAGTCACTTTCATCGTTATACTCGTAATCAGCATTTCAATGGAAAAGTTTTAAAAGAAATTTATAATTTGAGAAATTTAAAAAGAAAATTAAACAAAACGGAAATTGGAAAAATTGTTAAAACATTACAATTCGATTTAACGGACACTACCACTTATTCAAAAATAGGTCTAATAGATAACTCAATATAAGCACATTTGAGGGACACCTTGAGTAAAATTAATTCTTATTAATAATTAGCTATTAGTGTTGTGCAATTTTTTTTGTTTTTTTTTTCTATACTTTTTTATTCAGAATTCCGAAATCAAGGCGAACACCATCATTAACAAATTACCCAATAACAATTGAATTCATCGACTGATTTCCAATTGTTGATTTACTTTACTATAAAGTGAAATAAATAAATGAAGAAAGAAAAAAGAAAAAGATCGCCTTGGATATGAATGAAGGTTTTTTTTTAAATAAAATGCAAATAATAATAAAATGGTATAATTAAATCAACGTTCATTATCCCCAGGAATTTCCTCGTATAGTTAGAAGGGGTGGAAATTATTATTTGCATTTATAAAATTAAGCGGAGAATAACAACAAAGTTACTCTCGTATTCCTAACGATATAGGGTGAGTTGTAAGTTATGGTGTTAAATTGAACAGTGTGTAGAAGATGAAATTCTGAGACGAAAAGTACGTGGGCATTTTTGTGCTTGACCCACCGTTAATTAGTCACCAATTAAATAAGTTAGTTAATGGTAGAAGCGCATTAAATACTTGACAGATTGACGGTGGTGTGGCGAGCTTGCGCCACTGGCGTTTCTCTACCTCCGCCTATAGTTAATGCCAACTGTTTCTTATTCCGCCTATGTGCTTCTATGATTGAATATTTTATTTGATTAATAACTAATTAACGGTGGGTCAGATGCAAAAATGTCTAGAGACTTTTCGTCTCAAAATCTCCTCTCCTACTAACTAGTCAATTTACCACCACGACTTACAATTCACCCTGTATATTTAGTACTTAAGAGAATTTATGATTTGTTTGGCCTTAAAAGAGAAAGATTTCCAACAAAATTTCCATAATAATTTCACTTCCTGTTTATTACCATAATAAAGTTATATTTTTCAATAACAAATTATGAGTAAACTCAATTTTTATAATTGGATAAAAACAAAAGTCAGACTTAAGTAAGTATTATGATTTAGATTTAGAATAATAGAAGACCGGTTTCGAGCAGACTTATCTAATATTTGACGTCATTATATAGAATAAAAATATTTTATTTATATTAATTGTTTGATTATTATTTATTTTTTTTTAATTAGAAAGTGGCTTGGAAAATATTTTCGCGGTATGATAATGGAAATATTTCATAATAAAGATAAATAAATGCCGATGGAAGAAAATGCTGTGAGGAAAATCTTCAATTCTGAATCATCAATTATTAATTGTTTCGAGATTTATTTATTTATTTATTTATTTATTTACTTCTATTGATGATGTGGAATCAAATTGTTTAACGGGATATTGCGAATAATTTCCCAAACTTTTCGAATGATTTATGGGAAAATTGGGAAAAACTTTTTTCATTACTTTTATGTCTCCGAGAAAAACCCCGAATGTATTCGAAAATTCTCTACTAACAATAAATATTAATTATGAATCATTATCGACGTATAAGTAAATAATATATAAAGGTTTTTCCATTCCAGAATCGTCAACTATACCCACACATTGCTACTCTGAATCCGACGCTGTAGATTTCGAATATTTTCCAATTGTGGAAAACTATATTTGCTCTATTCCTCAGTCTATTTAAAATATAAAAAAAATCTATTCTCTACAGCGAAATTTCCGCACTCATAGGACATTGAAAAATTTTCTATGAAATGGAATTAATTCATAAAATAAGAAAAATAGTTCAGTAAAACCTCTCTTAGACGGGCACCTACGAGATGATGAAAAGCGTCCACTTGAAAGAGATACAACTTTTCGAAAATTGCTGTACCATATACTCATATGCTCATTGCTTCTGAAAATATTGACCAAGTCCAGTCAAATAAGGTGAAAAAATGGGTTACCTGCGGAGCTCCAGAGCTACGTGTAGCCTTTACCAGCAATTCGCGATAACGTTTTGGCATTAACTTCACACCTCCCATTCTTTTCCGTTCTTATTCAACCAGCTCTAACTTATCAAGGGTTGGTTTCGGGATGAGATTTGCAAAAAAAAAAAGCTCTAATCCTCAGTATAATGTTTCAGGTAACCCCTAACCCCTAGGGAAAATAAATATGAGACGTTTGGGCTTACTTATAAAAAGTCAATATGAAGCTCTACACCAATTTACAGCTCATTATCTATCATTTCGAGGTTTAATGCTTATTTGACCTATTTTCGATACATAAACTTTCAAAAGTGCCCATCCAAGAGACGAGAATTATTCAAGTAGGGACCGCCAATGAACAAGTCCTGCTAAAGGAGGTAAATTTCCCAAGGAAATGATAGGTGGTGGAATAAGTATTGTGCTCGCGCTCATCTAATAGACAGCCTACTCAATTAGGTTCTCAATGAATTAGAAAGTGTATGGTAAGGGCAGGTGCCCGTTAACGGAGGTTTTACTGTAACCTACAATTGGAATTATTGTTTGAAAAAAAAAAGAAACTAACCTTAAAATTTTCTTTGGATTTATTACTTGAAAATTCATCAGTTTTTCCATAAATAATAAAAGCTCGTATTTTCCAACGAATTGGGAAATCACAAAGAGAAATTCAAATTCAATTCATCTTAATAATCCGGAATGTTTTCAATATTATCGCAAAAATAATATGCGGAGCAATCTATTTTCCGTTTTATATTAAAGAATTTATTAAAATAACTCGACG
This sequence comes from Zonitis immaculata, assembly GCA_037414775.1. Classification (NCBI taxonomy): domain Eukaryota; kingdom Metazoa; phylum Arthropoda; class Insecta; order Coleoptera; family Meloidae; genus Zonitis; species Zonitis immaculata. The sequence goes on from JAZBGX010001559.1 coordinate 14,069, forward strand.
AGATCAAATGAAGAAAAAAAAAATTCTTCTTTTGTTTATAATCATTATCACACATTTTTTTCCTATTTATTATAAGGAAATTCAATACTAAAAATTCTAATCGACTGATACATAATTACAGAATATAGCAAGGCTACAACATTAGAAAAATTAATTATGAAAAAAATCTATATCACAATCACTTTTAATTATGAATATTCATAATATTACCATAATTAATTTAAACTTCCTGATAAAATGATGGAAGAAAAAAATTAAATAATGAGGACAACTTGTTTTGATTGGAATGAATATCGATTTGTTTGAAGAATTCTCGAAAATTTCCCAATGCAACTGTGATAAACGTGAAAGAAAATCCATCAATTTTTAGATTTGTCTGTGCGAGGAAATTGAATATATAGGCGTAAGAAAAACTTGTGCATGGAAATTATAATTTTCTTAATTGATAAAATTATGGAAATAATTATTTTTATTGGAAATTCAAATGTCTTGATAATAAAAAATTGTTTTTCATGGTCATAAAACAAGTTCATTGAGAAAATTCCCATTTATTTTCCAATTAATTTACGAATATTTATGTTACGAAATCATAATTTTTACAATAATAATAAAATTTCTTATAAAAGCACGCACTCTTCAGGGTCTGGTAATTACCAATTTTTTTTTGGAAGAAAAAAAACGGAAATTATTAAACTAGATAAATTTTTGGGGTGAAGGAAATTTAACGAATTGAGGCGAATTTTCCAAGCAATTACACAATTTGTTTTTTTCGAAAAATAAAAACAAACACAATAACGCAAAGTGCCAAGGATAAAACCCATTTAGCCTATTAATACTAATCGATATGCATATAAATTTTTTTCTATAGGAAGAGTTTTTCTTCGAATTTGATTGTTTGCGAATTATGCACGAATTTCGTGATTGGTACAAAAATTTATAAAATTATAAAATTCAGGATTGACCTCTATTTTCTACAACAAAGTAAACTTTCTACATGACTGACCTGTATCCTGTTAGAATTTTTCAATTAATTTTTGATAAGGCATTGATTTTGAGGATGTTTATGGTTGTAAAATTCATTTTAATTCCAATAATTAATAAACAATTAATTAGAGCATGACGGTATTTGAATTTAAAAAAAATAGAAAATAAAATAATAATTTACATAAGACAAGGTGGTTCACTTGATTTTTGCAATAATTCTCTATTATAACTTACCGATCTTCAATTGTTAGATTAGCTAATTCTGGTATCCAACACCAATGGTCGTCTGGTATTATTGTTATGAAAATTTGTGTAAAATAAACCCATGCTACGAAAAATGCGAACGGTATCATCAATAAAAATAAGATTTTTTGATAAATTCCAAATTCTCCAATATACGGCAATAGATCATCAAATTCGAATATATCCTTATCATTATTATTATTATTTTGTTGTTGTTGTTCGAAATTATCGCCAATAAAGGCGGGATTTGTGTACGAATTTTGGCATTGTTGTTGTTGTGTTTGTTGGATATTTTGATTTGGGCCCGTTTGGGGCATTTTCTCTTGTGGAGGCATTTTCCACCAAATTTGCACTGGAGAGATGAACAAATAGAAACACAAATTTCCCGATTAGGCTAGCCTTCTAAACGCGGCAATTCCTAATCGACAATAATTCGGACTAAAGTTAAAGTCAAAGACACTTGCTGTTTTTATATAAAGTGTTAAGGCCATGAATCTAATACCGTATAGATTGTGTGGATTTCCCTTCCACAACTCGAATATTTGTTTTTATTATTATTATTGTTATTTCCAATCATCACAATCAGCTAGACAAATTGTGGTTGATGATTTGAAAAAAACAAAAAAATTGACCAACAGTGCATTTGAATTAAGAAAAACTTTGAGAACTCATAACGTCATCGGGGAAATCCCCGGAATAGTGACTTTTCCTGGCGATTATCCACGTCAATTAAAATAAGAAAATTCGATCATGACTAACTTTTTTATATTTTTATAAATTTTTTGAATATTTTTTTTTTTAAATTACCATTGTTGCAAAATAATTGTTGTAACAATTGTTGTTATTATAATAAATCTGTTACCATTTGAAAGGTCAAAAAACCATTGAATTAGCTTCATATAATTATTAATTATAATAGACGATTTAATATTCCTTCACAAGTGTTGTTAATTATCAATTATTATTACCATAAATTAAAAAATAAACACACGAAGGTCTCGAATTATAATAATTACGGAATAATAAACTAATAATTATCATCCCTTTTTTGTTTAATTAATTAATTAACAAAATTCTATAATTTGTTGATGAGACCGTTATGAATATATATATATTTTTTTAATTGTTGTTGTTCCATCTGACCAATGATTTGATGACAATCTTTCAAATTTTTATTATTTCTATTATTATTATTTTGTGTTTTTTAGAACAAAAAAAAATTTGTTTCAATTTGTTGAAATATTCTGAGTTTATATTATTATCAAGGTAATTTTGATTGGCAATTCAATTGTTTTGTTGTTTTTTGTTCGTCTATATAATTCAAATTGTTATGGTTGAAATTTTAATGACTCAAAATTGCAATTATTTAATGATGTTCATCATTTATTTTCTACTGCAAATTATAATGTTGATTGATTTGAACAATTTCAGGTGTTTCAATAAAATTTCAGCTTTCACTTGAAGAGACTCGAAATGTTGTCAGTATTTGGATGATTTCTAAAATTCCAGTGATTTGATTCGTTTTCTGGTACAATTTCAGGACTTCAAACTACACTGGAAAGTTTCGAAACAATTCCCGGTTTCAATTAGGTGACTCAGAATTTATTCAGATGTGTTTTCTACTAATTTGATGAATTTTTAGGATTTTACTCAATTGTTTCAGTACACTTTCTAAAAATTACTCCGATTACAAATAGACTCATTTTTAAAAAGAAATATTGGAAAACTTAAGTCAAATCGAGATTCGGCTCGAGTAACTTTTCACGGTTCGTTATGTTTAGAAGTTCCAATCAAAAAATTGGTTATGTTTCAAGATTTCAAGTTTCAGACGAATTATGCTCTGCTCAATTAATCGAAATTGTTCTTAAGTACAGAAAGTTTTCGATCTTCCAGACTATACCAAATTACTGAACTCAGTTAGATGACTCATTGTGTTCAGACAATAATTGGATAATTTTTCAGGAGTTCTTTCGATATTTTCAGCCTTTCAGACGTTATCGAAAGGTTTCGGTACACTATCAGGTTTCAGTTGGATGACTCAGTGTGATTACAGATCACAGACTTCCTTTTTAATAGACTTGCAGGGCTTCACTTAATCTTTCCAGACTTTTAGATTTCATGGGCGTGTTTAGATACAATATCAGGTCTCAGTTGGGTGGCTCAGTTGGTTTACAGGTGACTTTATAAGTTATTGAGGATTGTACTCGATCGATTCAGGTTTTTAGACCTAACTAGAATGTTTCGATACCATATTAGGTTTGAATCAGGTGACTCAGTGAGAACTCGTACTTCTTTACTACTAATTTGATCAATTTTCAGGATTTCACTCAGCACACTTTGATTCAAGTCATTTGATACAATCGCACAGACTGGACTCCAATTGAAAATCGAGTCAAT
>JAZBGX010001560.1:0-12418 GCA_037414775.1 Zonitis immaculata
CGTGATTATCAGATTGTTCTTTTGTTTCTGTTTCGATTGATAATAATAATTAAAAATTATCTTAAAAATCTATTATGACTGATTAACTAATGCATTTAAACAACAAATGCTCTTACTTTTTTTTTCTTTTCAATTTTAATGCATAAACATTTTACAATATTTATTTAATAACAATTGAATTGTAATTTATAATAAAAATGTTACTCAATATACGACTCTTTCAATATTTTTTTTCTACAGTAACATCAATTAATCAATAATAATAATAATAATAATAAAGGAATCAAAAATGTGATGATTTATATATAAAAAAAAATAAATGATAATTAATTAATGATGATGATGATGATACAACCGTTTTTGTTTTGTTTTTGATAATAATTATTTTATAACAATAATGAAGGACCTAAATTACGTTTAATTTTATATTGCATTACAATTTGACTTACATTTAATTAATAAATTAATCAACTAAATAATTAAATATCTCAAATTGAGAATTTACAAAAAAAAAATCGTATTTTTTTTTTAAACAAAAATTGCACAGTTTTATTTATTTATAAAACAAACAACACGAAATGAATATTTAATAATAATTAAATCCTTCAAGAATTTATAAAAGTATTGCTTTGGTTTTATTTGTTCATTTTTTCTTTTGTTCAAAATTGCGATTCAAGTCATATTTGAGTATTTCATTTTTATAAATAAAACCAAATTCTAATGCGAATAGACTAATTGTAAGTTTTTTGTTTTTTTTTTCCTTATTTGACGAAATATCTCAGTATTAAAAATATATATATATATATATATAGATTACATTAAGTATCGATTTTTTGAATAAAAATAATAATGAAACTATAAAAATTAATTATTGCAAATTTTTCATATAAAATACGATACCAATCGAAGAAGAAAAAAATAAAATTTATATATATATATTTATATAATATATAGACATAGTCAATAATAAGCGTTTTAGTTACACAACAATTTTCGTCTCCTTCTTGTCCATCTTTCTAAACCTAAAACGTACAAATTTACAATTATCCAACCAACAATTGAACAAAATACCCTTCAACCATATTTTATTATTTCCATTCAACACATAATATTTAATAATGTCATGGTTCTAACACTATATATCTATCCATTTAAAAAAAAACTACCAACAATAATTATAATTGAAAAAAAAAAAAGAGAGTATCACACATGAATTTTTAATTTTAATTAATAATCCATAAAATTACACCATTATAGGATCTTCACAATCTTCAACAACTTTATTTATACCAATATCAGATGATAATTGCCGTTTAATTTTTGGTAAAATTGTTGTTGTTGTTGTTGTATCACCACCTGATATTGATCGAACAACAGGTATTCGAGTTTTTTTATGTTCACCAATACATGATATATCATCCAAACTACCATCACCATCTGTTGATAACATATCATCATCGGACATTGTATGTGTCAATGTTGGTAATGTTGATGTTAAATGTTCTTTCTCTTTTTGTATTTCTTGTATATGTCCAACTAATAAATTCTCTTCATCTTCAGTTTGTTCTTTCGATTGTTGTTGTGGTTGTTGTATTGTTGATGATGATGATGATGATGATGGTGATGATTGTTTTTCCAAATTTGTATTTGTTGTTGTATTATTATTATTATTATTAGTTGTTAATAATTCATCAGGTGTAAATACCTTCGAACTACGTAAAGATGATAAACGTTTCGTAGCAGCTTGACATGCTGTATCCAATGTATCAATATCATCTAATGTATTACGTATTTTACGTAATTGTTCACTAATTATTGTTTCGATACATTGTGTTTGACTACTAATATCTTGTAAACTATCTTGAGCTGGTACAACTTTATTTGTTCTCAATACACATGGTGCAAATACAATAGCTAATGATGCTGCACTCATACGATTAACTTCTTCATGTAATGCAACACGTGCCAAATGGAACATTAAACGTTCCATTAAATCATAATTGGCCGATGGTAATTTTTTCAATATATCATATAATGTTGTTATACGATCTTGTAAATTATCTAGATTAGCGGCTGTTATGAAATTCTCGTAACATTCAAATGTCAATAACGGTTCTGGCATTTCTCTTAAAAATGATTTTAATACTGATGCTAAAACGTGTACTTGATATTTCTCAAAATCAATTTCATCCGGATCTTTATCCATTTTCAATTTTAATTCTTTAATTTTCGAACTAACACCGGATTTACGATAAATACCTTCTGTATATAAACCGTACATTTCAATTGTTGTCAATAAACGTTCAATAACTAATGGTATTTTATTTTCTTCAGTTATTAATGTTGCTAAAGGCACAGCAAATATTTTATGTTGTTCACCTTCTAATAATAAATCAGTTTCTTTCAAACATACACCATTAGCATTCGTATAGCATTTTTTATGGCATGTTAATTTACATGATTGACATACAAGACCACGTTCAATTGGCCACATAAAAAACGAATTACATATTTCACATGCTGTTGGTATATTAATGATTGTCAATAAAAATGTATGACCTTTATGTTTAATTGTCTCAACTTTACGTTTCTTCTCTTTTTTCCTTTTCGCTTTGTTCGGTTTATCTTCAGCACGTGACGACATAAATTCATTCATAAAACCACGGAAAGCATTCACACCCATTGTTACCGGGAAATCTTTATCATTTTCTTTTTGTTCACGTTGACATACCGTTTCCATTGCTTGCATGAAATTTGTTATTAAATCTTTATAACGTATACAACATGCTTCGAAACCATGTTTACTTGCTGCACTATAAATTTGTATTAAATTATCTTTAAATTCACGTAATGCTTGTTTAAATAAACGATCAACTTCACTCGGTTTCTCACCAACTTCATTTTCAATTTTCATTATTTTATCGGTTATAAATTGTTGCATCAATGTTAATTCTTCAGCACCTGATATTATTTGATCGGTACGATCTGTAAATTCCGATGTACCAGTTAAACTAAATTTACTACCATCTGATTCGGATTTACGATGTAAATCGTATTGTGTTCGAGAATGTTTCCGATGTTTACGTCTACCACCTTTATTATTTGTCTCTTGATTTGTTGTATTTTGATCGCATGGCATTTGTAAAACACTTTTATTTTGTATACATTTCGTATGAAATGATTTTTTACAATACGAACATTTATAGACTTGCGTTATAAATGGATCCATTTTACCATTACAAAATGCACATAAATCCTCTTTTGATATTCGATGGATTTTTCTAAATAGATGTCGTGCCATTGAAAAACTATTCGTATTTTTCCATTTGAAATCATCCTGTGATGCATTCTTATCTAACACCGATGATGTTGATGCTGTTGTTGCTAAATCACCACTTGGATGCTGATTAATTAAACCAATTTTTGTTGCTGGATCACTATTACGACGTTTCAAATCTAAACCAATATGATGCCGTTGGCGTTTTGGTGTTAATGATGGTCGATTCAAATTAATTTCATGTTGTAAGAAATTTGTCGAACTATCATTGGTTTTTTGTTGTTGTTGTTGTTGTTGTAATAATAAAGTATTAACAACATCTGAATGTAATGTTTTTGTTTCTTCAATTGTACCTAATAATAAATTTTTATCAATTGAACTACTATCCGTTACTTCTTCACCTAAACTCTTTACATGACCACGTTTCGATCGTCTTGTATTGCGTATTGGTGCTTCAGGTTTACCTAAAATTTGTTCCAATTTATTTGGTGTATGATCACCACCACAATAAACCTCTTGTTTATCATCATTTAAACTTAATTTAATATAATCACGGTTTGGCCGACGTACAGGTGGTAAACTTTTCAATCCATCAATATTACGATTTTCATTATTATTATTATTATTATTATTATTGTATCGTGGTTCACGACGATAACCACCGCTACTACCTGACCATATTGTTGTATTGGTTGTTGTTGTTGTTACACCTGGTGATCGAGTCAATTGTATTTTTGATGGTGATAGATCCTGATCAAATCGTCGATTGAATATTTCATCTGTTGTAAAATTACTATAGATTGCATGTTTATCAGCCATAATTGGTGGTGCTGAATGAGTTGCACCACTTTCTGAATCTGTTTCACTACGTGTACTTGTTGACGACCATTGTTCATGTTTACTACTAAATGATGGTGGTATATCAGAATTTTTATTATATTCTCGTATTGTACTATTCGAATGTGATTCAGTACTTTGTTGGGAATCATAACTGCGTTGTGAAATTAAAGAATCATTACTGCCTTTACGTTGCTGCTGTTGTGATTGATGATGATGATGATGTTGAGGAAGAAATTCTAAATCAGAATAATCGATTGTTTTGTGCGATTTTGAAATTTTTCGTTTTAAAGCGGAATCAAGGAGTATGCCTTCTTTCTTTGTGCCATCGAGTCTGTAATGGGAAACGTAAAAAAAAAATCAATCCTTTTTCTTTTTAATTTTAAACAAAAAATGGCAGACTGCCGAAACTGCAGTGCCACTAATTGGAGGTGTTTTTAAATGAAACCCATCCGTAACCCCCCAAATTTTGGAAATGGCGGACGTTCAAGTAACCAGAGGATGACTGGCGTGCGACTTGAAAGGCATCGTCAGAGTCCATTGGTTGCTGGATCGACCACGTGACCGCACGTCACTGAGCAGATCAGCCTACAAAGCTAAAGCGATCAATGTTCAGCTGTGCCATCACTGACACACACCTCCAATTGTATAACTATACAATATTCTATATATAGTTAGAATCGTAAACCTACTAACCGTGAACTATAACTCTACACATTCTATTTTTAGACAAACGAAAAAATGGAAATAGGAATTTTTTTTTTTTTTCAATCAAATAAAATCTTTTACATAATTTAATTGATGGAAATTTAGTAATTTTTGAATTACAGTCATCTTACCTATTGTGATGAGAATCGTAAAATGTTTGCGGCATATAAGTATTTGAAACTGCTGGCAATGATAATGTTGTTCTTAAACTTAAACGACTAATACTGTTATCATTTTCATCTTCTTGACAACTACTACTTCTAAAAATTACAATAATTAACGAAATTTTTAATTCAATCGAAAATAAACATACTCATCGGATTCAGGATCTTTATTAATATTGTCTTCGACACTAATTGTCGCTCGTTGATGGAATTGTATAGGAATAGCTCTAACAATCTGTAATTTATTATTTCGATGTAACATTATAAATAAATTGATAATAAAAATTCAATGATATATACCTGTGATCTTTTAATAAACCTCTTATCTAAATGGATTTTTTTACGTAACAAATAACCACGACATTGTGCTTGAAATTGTAAAATACTTGTACGAATTTTATGAAACCATAATTGTGATTTATAACGTCTCCATGCTTTTTGTATTTTAATAACAGCCATTGTTCTTTTGACAAATCTTTGTACTAAATACATACGACAATATGATTGTATTGTTATAACAGCACTTTTAATTTTCAAAAATCGTTTCCTTTCCAAACATACACGAAACCATCGTTGTAATGTAACAATACTAGCCATAATTTGTTGATGTAATTTACAATCTAATTTATGTTTTTCGGATTCCCTTAAAAATATTTTAGTACCACCTAATTGATAATTATCACGATCTAGATTTAGTGTTGCTAAAAAATCTCGTACATCATTTTGTGAACTCAATAAACCTTTCGGCAATAATATACGATATAATTGTATAAATTCATCATATGTTAAACGTACATTGAAACCAGCTTGTCGTATACGTACAGTTTCTAACATACCAGTATAACGTAATTGTCTTTGTACAGTTTCATCATCAAATTCATTTGGTATTTTATTACTATTCGATTTTATACAACGTATAAAAAATGGATTTGCTTGATTCAATGTATCCATTAATGAATGTAATGATTGTTGGAATTGTGCTGTTACTGTTAATGGCTGTTTCCGTGCTTTACCCAATTGACCTTGATTTGATGCTGTTGTACCTGTTGTACCTGTTGTTGTTGTTGTTGATGTTAATCCTGTACGACCGGCTAATGTTTTGACTGATTGTAAATTTTTTAAACCTTTCTTGCCACGTTCCCTTGGACGAAACGATTTGTTTTTCCTAAACAAAAAAAAATTCAAATAACTAAAACAACATTCAACAATTTTAAGAATAAAACATGCACCAAATCATGCTCATAAAATTTGAACAAAAAAACAAAGACATATAATATAGACAAGTAATTTAGCAATTATAAAAACCATCACCACCCTATATATTTTTTGATAATTTAATAAAATAGTATCCGCCACCATTATTAAGAATTATAAAAATCAATGTACATACATAACAATTTGATTTGCTCTTTGTAAAGCTCTAGCTTCATCAGGACATAAAACTCTTTCTAGAGCTGTATCAGTACTATTGCCTATTGTTTCTTTACGTCTTCGTTCATCATCAATTGATGATTTTATATTAATACCAATCATCTTGTTGCGTTGATAAAATTGTGGCCATGATAATCTATTGTGATTATTATTATTAGGAACTATTATATCATTATCGTTGTTACGTCCAGATCGATTTGCCATTAAGGTGATTCGTTGTTTGCTAATTAAATACTCAAGATAATCAAAAAAAAAAAAAAAATTGGAAACAAAACAACAAATTTAAATTGTTTCAATAACCTCAATAAAGCATGCGAAATTTATCAAATCTATCCATGCTTAATGTTGGGTGACTATAAAAAATAACAACTATATTGAGATATATAATAATAGTAATTGAGATGATGTCGTTTATGATGCGATTTTTTTTATCAAAAAACACATGGAAAAACTAACGTCCACCGATAATGTGACTTACGCAATTCGATTAATTGTGAGGTTCACAGCGGAAACTGTGACGAGATGGCTACAAGACCCAACATACAAAATAAAAATTAACACAATTATACGATCGGGTCAATTTTTGATAAATAACCAAAATATAAGCAAAAAAATTAAGCATAAAATATATTGGGCGACGCATTTTTTTGTTATTGTTGTAATATTAATAATAAAAGATACAAACCTAATTAAATTTTCATTAGGTATATGATTTCGTTGATATCGTTGTTGTATATTATTTTTATTGCCATCAACACGTCCTTGTCGATGTTTTCTACCAGCTTCATGGAATGCAAAATATGCACGAAAAAATGCCCGGACAATTGCCCAACGGAATACAGCAACAGGATCAGCACCAACTAATTCCCTAACAAATGCCATACTACTATTTTTCAATACACTAACAATATCTTGTCGCATCAAATCTAAATTCTTTTCACGCATATCAGCTGCTTGATATTTTACTTTACCAGCATAATGGACAACAATAAAAGCATTCTCCTTTTTCTGTGGTTTCTGATAGAATTTATTATCTTTATGGACTGTATTGAATTTTTGCAATAACGTTTCATGCGTTGCTCCAGGGAAACTAGAAAACAATTGAATACAATATTGGATGAATCAAAAAAGCAATTGATACGTACTTGCATTGGTCGTCCAATAAACATAAAAGTCCATTAGGTTTGCCTTCAATCAATTGTAAACAGCCAGTATTATCCATAAAATCGATATTATTCCAACGTATACCTTCTTTACGGTATTCCTCTTGTTCATATTTGAAAACATGTTGATTGAAATAATATTGTAAATGTTCATTAGCATAATTAATACATAATTGTTCGAAACTATTATTTAAACCGAAATCTTCAAAACCAAATATATCTAATACACCAATTGAATTACCTTGATGTTCTCTTAATGTATCCTTTTTCGATAATAATGCATGATTAACTTGCAATACAATCCAATCAAATAATGCACCATATAGACATTTGGCCATTGCATCACGACTAGCGATAGCTTCTGGTAAACGATAATTAATAACTAATGTTTCACCAGATGCACGTGCACGTTTAGCTGTTAATGCTTGCAATAATGTTTCTTGTTTGACACGCAACAATTCCGATATTAAATGGACAATTTCTGGATTTTTAACACCAACCGATTCATCGTGATGATAAGCTGATTTTCTCGGTTGAAATTCAACATTACCTAATAATAATACAGCTGATAATACCGAAAATAGACGGCGTTGTTTTTCTGTCGTAAAACCAACCATTTCCATTGATTGTTTCAATCGTGAAAATTCATAACTCTCATCGACATTATCTAATGATGAACATGATTTATTCAAATAATAATATTGATCTGGTGATTTTAAATGTAGAATTTGTTTTTCCTGTTCAGTTGCACCTTCTAATAAATAATAAAATACATGGTAATTACGTTCGTTACGTCCTTGTGAACATATACGGGATTTTTCTAATAAATATTTTTGAACAACAGCACCATGGACCATACCATTTTCTTTATAATTAACTTGTATAAATTTACCGAAACGACTGGAATTATTATTGTGTGCCGTTTTTGCATTACCGAATGCTTCCAATACAGGACCGGCACTTAATATTGTTTGTTCCACACCACTACCATGTGACCCTTTTTGACTTAATGCCGTTAAATGGTGTAATAGGAAATTTGTGCTTTCTGTTTTACCAGAACCACTCTCACCACTTATAACTATACATTGATTTTTTCGATCTTTCAACATACAATAATAGGCTGTATCAGCAACAGCAAATATATGCGGCGGTAGATTTGGTCCTAAACGACGATTCTGATATAATTTTACATATTTTGGATTATAAATCGGATAGAATTTGAATGGATTCAATGCTATTAATATTGAACCAACATATGTGTAGATATGACCAGCTACGAAACGTGCCCGTAAATTATCTAATAGAGTTTGTTCATTCAAATCGGGCAATTGACATAGATCTGGATATTCACGATCTTTTGGTTGATAAAGAAAGCGATGGAAATAGTCTTTGATCAATTGCGGATCCATAACGAATTGTTCACGCCATACGAAATCATTAATTTTCTCTCTTAAATAGAAACGATAAGATGCTTGATCGGTACGATTTTTTGGCCATAACATCATAACTTGTACGGGATTTTCGTTTGGCGATAAACGACGTTCTTTACATTCTTGTCCAAAATCATCACCAATAACTTCAGCCAATTCATATGTTGCATTCTCATTTAATAATAAACGTTCAACAATACATGCAACAATCTCTTCTGATGTTGTTTGTTTACTAGCTTCAACTGATAGAGCTTCATATAATGCAGACAATGCGCCCACATAAACTTGAACGATATATCTATTATTTTCAGTTGTTGGCATCATTTTCTATTTATTTGAATTTTGAATCACATATCAAACTTTTAACGATTTTTTTAAATATTATCAATAAATGTTCTAACATTTTTATAATGGAGCATAATATGAGAATATCTCGTCTTATACTCCAACATTTTTTGTTTTGTTTCGTTTTTCCGTCCGTTATTTTCAATAATAATACACTTTCACGATAAATTTTGTCCATTTATCATCACATATAACAAAGTCACTAGTCGATTTATCAACATGCTTCCTTCTTCCCAACAACAAATTCTATTTATTAATTGAATTGTAGAATTTCTGTAACCAATAAAACATGATATCACCATCTACAAATATACAAAAACAAAATTATGTATAATCAAAATAGATTAAAAATAGAGTAGAATTTATAACAAACAAAAAAAAAAAAACCACCACCCACTAGAAACAAATTTCCTATATTTTATAAACTAAATAAAATTTTATATAAATATACGAATAAGTTTTTTTCTTCTTCATCAATTCTCTACCGTTTTAAATAAAATCTACAAGGCTTTTTTTTTAATGAATGAATGCAACTTATAATCAATTTTCACAGTGATTTTCCTTTTGAATTTGCAACCTTCATGCAAGTACAGATTTGATTCATAATCTAATTTTAGTATAAAGACGAAATATATTATCTTGACAGGAAAAAAACAATAATATGTATATTAACGATTAGAGGGAGAATTAATAATTTAAAAATACCACCAACTTGAAATAGAAAAAAAAATATTGCAACTACCCAAAAAAAAAAACAATTAACCAAACAATTCCATTATTAAATCAAATTAGATTGTTGCAGCTTTATAAAGAGAATTATTAAACAATATATTCGGTTTTTTTTCTCTTGTTGTTATCACTCGCATTGAACACATGGTTGTATCTATATTTTTTAAACAAGAATAAATAATGACTAATGATGAAATCCAAGAATTCGAACTAAAATAATTATTATTGAAGCAAAACATGAATCAGATTCTAAATTTTGCTATAATTAAACAAAAAGGGTTGATAATAACAATATTAGGGTCACATGTTGCTTCAAATAATAATGTATGTTGCATCAATTGTAATATTAACCAAAATTTAGACACAATGATTTTGCTGTCCTGGCACATACATTGCAATAATAAGAAAAACGACCAACAATTAAATTGGTCTTAATTAAAATGACAAAATGTAGACGAGAAGACAGATATTATTGAACAATTCCAGCACATAGCACAGTCATTTTTTTTTCTCTATATAAACCACAAGTCAGATATGCACTAAAAAATAATAAAATATTATAAGAATTACTAAAAACAATCGAACAATTTCGTTATTTGTTACTAATAATAATAATAATAATAATAATAATGGTAATGTATCCGCCCATATGAACCCAACAACAGTACCATTTATACAACACATTAACAACATACCTTGAGTTTTACGTTTTATATTCAATAAGAACTTTATATTATATTTGTTATTATTATTATTTCAATTATAATTCAATAAAATAATGTTACAATACACACAACATTCACTATCATCATCCGATATGGTGTCATTTTATTTTATAACATTTTTTTGTTTTTTTTTTTTGTAATTTGTATAATTAAATTAATCGATTAATTGGAATTGTTTTCGAATTACCATAATTGTCGATTGATTTTCTGTATTTATTTTCATTTGATTCGATCTATTTTTATTTCCAATTTTCGTCTATTTGTTCTAATTAAAAAAAAATAAAACAGATTTATATTTAGGAAAGACAGAAGAGACACACACACACAGACACAACGAACGACACATAGGCGGCTCTGGCTGTCAATTCTCAAAATCACGTGACTAATAAGCGCTAAATTTAAAATATTGTAAATTCAAAAAAAGAAAACGTTTTTGTTTTGTTTTTGTTTAATTATATAGGTCATTATCGCATTTTTTCTATTATTATTATTATTATTATTGATAAAAATAGATTATTTATTTGTTTTTTGATAATTATTTAATTGTTTGAATTCCATAATTACTATTTCTTATCGTCGACATTCTTATCATAATTGATTGAATTTCTCCAATTTTTTATTTTTTATTATCAAATATTGTATCTATATTATAGAGGTTTTTTTGATCAGTGCCGTAATAAGCGCAATGGCGTTGGGGGCGCAAAATAAAGGATAGCGACCAAATCGAGAATTGCTCGTGTCTTCGATTTCCTTTGACCAGTATAGTACTGAAGTAACAACACGAAGTCTAATATAACTCAAACTACCTACGCTTTATTCAAATTCCGCCAGTTGTATGTACATGTCGAATCTAAATAAGTCCGTTTCTCGATCATCACCAACTGTGATTGGTCGTTTTTCGTCTGCTAACCAATTTGCCCGGATCAAATTTGATAGGATTGCTTATTTTCACACTTCTGGCTCACATAAGGCAACTTCTCTTGAATTGTTGCTAAGCAATGGACGTATAGAAGTTCATTAGACTGCCTCGGGTCCAATGGAGCATCCATCTCCGATTAATATGGTGGATGCGCCGGGAGAAATATTGTTATACATAATTTTAGTAGGCTGCCGAATTGTTCCTTTTGTTTTGGTCCATAAAACAAAAAATAGTAGTATCTACTTATCGCATTTATTTAAAACTCAAGATTAACTATCATGGTTACCAATACAACTTAATTATGAAGTAGCAATGGCTTTATGTAAAATTGGTGATATTTAACGGCATTCAGTTGGTTGCAATTTTCTACAGTGGCTAGATGGTCATCAGCATCGACTTAGTGATTCTTAACTATGATCGACTACTCATTCTTGAAGATGTTGCACTACCTAAGGCGACAAACGCTTGACCAGCATCATCATCATCATCATCATCATTAGACATGTATGTAAACTTGTTTAGATCGAACTGGTTCAAAATACAAAGTCAAGTGGAACAAAAGAGCTTACAACTAACAAATCAAATTGAATATGAATTAAGCTTATTACTAAATAGAAACAACAAATATAATTTGTAATATAATTTTATTTAATTACGAAAAATATGCTACGTAATCTTTTTTTTTTTTTT